>JAMKCH010038039.1:0-78417 GCA_023653785.1 Ophioderma brevispina | reverse complement strand
GGAGCTGTTTATGGTCAATAGTGTCAAAAGTGGCACTGAAATCTAATAACACTAACTCACTGTGCACTGTGAAATTGACGGTATGCTGACTGCATCGGAACATGGAGATCATTATCGCTGAGATAAGTCTACAACTGATTTACTAATCTTTCAATCACCTTTCCAAGAAATGGATATAGGGCGATAATTTGATAGGATGGTGGTGTCCGAGCTGGATTTCTTCAGCTGCGGGATCACAAATGGAAATGCATGCTTGAGAGCTTGAGGAAATACATCGATCCGCGCAGGGAAAAGTTGTTAACTGGTAACAGATCATCTAGACATAGTTTTAAGAGACTGACAGTAGTAGTATCATGTAGACTGTTAACGCAGCTTCTTGATCTTGTTGTGGAAAAATTCTGCAAAAACTGTTAGCAAAATCTTTTGGACATTCATGGGTACGTAGTGTATGTTTCACTCTAGAAGTTAAATTGCTGACTACATGGAAAAGGCCACGTTGGTTACATGTAGTAATCTGGTTGCTATGATACTCCATCTTTGCTTTAGCAAGAAGAAAGTTGTATTCAAAACATTGATCCTTGTAAGCTTTCTTGCATACTGTGAGCCCAGTATGTGAAACTCTGCGCTCCAGCTGGCCGATGGTGTTCCTTCTTCTCAATCTCAAAGGCATCTGAACACTAAGGAGCATGAGTATGGAGAACTAGAGTTTGACTGACGAGTGGCGCATGTTCATCAAGGGTCTTAGATAAGGTGTTGCTATATTCATTAACAAGAGAATTGCAGTTAGCATCTATAAGGTAAGCACAGAAGTGCACATCTATAATCAAGTCTGCATACAGGCTGCACTGAAGAGCTGATTGCAAGCATTTTCCTGTCATCTGCAACCATCCTTGCAACCACAACTTGGAAGTTTTTGGCATACTTTTCTAACTTCTGGAAGGGTTGTCCAGAAGGTTTCCCAATACTCTCTTCCTTTCTAGTCCCTTGGACATGGAAGCTCAGAAGATGCAATCATCATTTGAGCCCAACAGTAACCGACTTGATAGGTGGCTCTCTTGATATGTTCAGTGAGTGCTGCCTTCATTGGAGGAAGAGCACATGATTATACATCAAGACCACAAAGCGCTCTAGTTTAGTTTATTTGTTTGTACTAGTAAACTTCTGCTAAATGTCATATCCTGACATGTAGCTTAAGACTGGTTGTAGCCAGAATGTTGCCCTCAAGTTGGATCAACATGGATCACATTCAGTTTGAAAAAAAAAAACATGCCTTTTAATGAAGTCTGTGCAACCACTTGGTATAGTTTGCTTTTTGAGCTTTTTGAGTTGTATTACAAAATACCTCTTCATTCAACAAAAGAAGTAAGGATGATGAACATTATCTCTACACGGTAAACCGATGCATACATCAGTGGAAGCTATGTTGTAAGTGAAAACCAGTTATATCAGAATAACCTAATAGTGTCTTTTTAAAGGTGCAATGAGAGATTTTGAGCTACCCAAATATTGTGTCATAATAGTAATTTCATATAGATTAGGCACTTAATAGATTCCTTACTTTGTATTTGGCTACAGAAATGTCTTAAAAGAGAGAACAAAGGTGATTTTGTGTTGCTTATATTTCAATATAAAACATAGGCTGAATTTCGCAATTTGCTCCTATACGAAATTAAAAATTTCACATTTTTTGTACCAAGGGAACATTTCTCAGCTTAATCCTTTCGGAGGGGGTATTTTTTTATGGAAAGCTTTACATCAAGGCAAAAATCAGTACTTCCGATTTTTTAGGGACACCTGATATGTGAAATCTCTTGTTGCACCTTTAATTAAAACCTATTCTTAAGGCACACCCTGTATAAGACTTTGTAACTCTATGACCAAAGGTACAGTTTACAACAGATTATAAAAGAGTAATTAATGGTGGCCATCTTGAAAATTGCCACCACTGTTGTCATGCAACTAATTTGAAATGCTCAAATAAAAACTTGTTTTCACTTTATTGATTGTATGAAAAAAGACGTTATACATATTTATTTCATGCAAATAGCTGGTAATGGCGGCCATTTTGGAAAATGGCCATCATAACTGCCATGGGATAAACCTGCAATGGCCATTTGATCGAAAGTCTTTTTAAAACATCCAATGTGCATCAAATGCCATGCTTGAATGCCTAAAACCACTGTATTTATCAACTCAATCTCAAATCTAGAGGATAAATAGCAAGTATTGGCAGCCATTTGAAAAATGACCGCCATTTTAATCAGAGGACAAATCTGCGATGCCCCTATAGCTAAAAGTCTTTCTTATGACATGCCCAAGATATGTGCCAAATTTCATGCTTTTATCACCAAGTGCACAATTCCCCCAAAATATTGCACATATCTACTCTACTATTTGTACATTATGAAACCCAACTAACATGCTAAGAAACTGTTTAAACATCATCTTTTTTACATTTCAGAAAGTAAAAATTGAAAAAAAAAACTTTTTAGGAATTTTTCAAAATTAGGGTCGGTCGGATGAGGACAATCAAACAATTTTTTTTTTGGCCTTAGGGAGAAGGGTGAGGGTAGAAATGGCTTATCTGATTTACGCAGACGGTATAGGATGATCCCTTGTTGCAAATGCGGCAACAAGTATTTGTGTCTATACACTTCACTAATTCAAGAGTATACATGTGTTTTATTATATCTTAAAATATTTGGGGGTTAGGTAGGTATTAGTACTATTACTACCGTAACCACTTGGGTATAAGCCCACCTTTGGGTATAAGCCCACCCCTAATTTTTAAAGAAAATACAGGAGCTAGAATACACTCGGGTATAAGCCCAGGTGGTAATTTTAGCCTTCAGGAAACAATACAAAGTAGGCCAATGAAGTGGGATGGCAGTTTTGCTATACTACTTTGCAGGAAGGTGATGGGAAAATTGACTTGTTATTGTTAATGCTTTAATATTTGCTAACTAACAGTATTACATAAAATTGTATCTGGTGAATATATGCTCTTGAAATGCTATTGCGATTTGTATGGATGTGTTTCCCAACTTATAGCCCCTCCCGGGTATAAGCCCACCCATATTTTGAAGTAAAATCTTCCTGTTTGGGGCGTGGGCTTTTACCCGACGTGCTTACGGTATAAATAAGCAATGCCAAATTTGTCCATGCCAACTTAACAGCAATGGTGAATTCCAAATCGGCATCAACATCCGGGTAACGTGATGCTAGTCTTTCACACACGACTTAACGGCATACCATGTGGAGCGGTGCTCTTAACAATAGGACAAAGACTGCAGCTAAAGCCTAAGAGCTGGTCACGAATATTTAAAATCTTAAATGAACGTTAGTGGAAATTATACTGTTTTGCAGAGAGGTTAATCCATATTACGAGCTTTCACGTGTCTTTAAAACAGTTAAAATGAAACCAAAACGTGTTATATTATGGGCGATTTCAACATCGATCTTCTGGATTGTGACTCTGATCCTAAAGTCAATGACTTTTCGTTAATCTTATTTTTTCAAATGGGTTTTTCCCTACCATTGATGGCCCTACCGAGAACAGAAACTAACTGCCACGATCATTGATAAAATCAAACAATGAATATCTTAGCCATGTTAATTCGGCGTCTTAGTCAATGATATTTCAGACCATTTCCCTGTTTGTTCCCATCAATTTTTCAAATAATAACGCCCGATTCGCTTGTAATAAATAATTTCCTAAATAAAATTCACGCCAACTTGGCCGGACAACATCAAGGGTTTAAAAATGGATTTCTCATCCGCAACGTGGCAGCATTTGTACGATGATGACAATCCCGAAACGGCTTTTTAACACCTTTCAACAGAATTAATCAAATGTATTTAATATCCACTGTCCTGTTTAAACCACTATTATCTAAACGTAAAACACCTATGAAACCCTGGATAACATTGGCCTAATTAAATCGCTCAACACTACAGATAAATTATTTAGGAAATTCCGCTCCAAACCCAAGTGACTGATCATAAATTTAAAATCCAAATATCGCATAGTTTAAATTATCTCCTGCGCATTGCTAAGCGTAATCATAATCAGCAGCAGAGCTTGATTCACACAGGAACAACATGAAAAAACATGGCAACCTAAATAATCTTCTTCGGTAGAAATAAAACCCAAACCATACCCTCATACTTTCTGACTCTAAATTTGCTCTGAATTAAGACCCAGTTGAAATCTCTGACCAATTCAATGACTTTTTTTAATACAACATAATGTCCATCACTGGCTGCTAAAATACCCCCCTCCTGACACGTTAACCTAAGCCAAAGCAGTTCATCTCGATTTTCCCCATATAATTTGCGCTCGCCTACCACTAAGAGGAATTGTGGATATTAACCACCTCACAAATGAAACCTAGTAATAGCCTGTGGCGTCGATGGTATTGGCTCAAACCTAGTCAAACAGATTTTTAACCCACACCTTCTTGAGCCTATTATGTACATATTCAATCTGGTCCATATCCACCGGTATTGTCCCAGCTAAATTAAAAGGTTGCTAGAGGTATTCCGATCTTTAAAACTGGTGATAAGCATTCTTTCAATAATTATATAGGCCAATATCGCATCCTTCCACATCCTCCAGCCTTATCAAATTCTTGAAAATTAATTTAATAACGAATCAATCGCATTTATTGATAAACATAAAATCTCACTCCTGTCCTGCCCAGTTTGGGCTTTAGGCCTAAACACTCCACTTATGCAATCCATAAACTCTATGATAAAATTAACTACTGCCCCTCGACCAACAAACTTGCACTGCTGGGATCTTTCTAGATCCCAGCAAAGCCTTCGATACTCTTGATCACAAAGTTCTCATTAATAACTAAAAAAATATGTATAAAGAGGTACTGCCAATACTTTGGATTGAAAATTACCTGGGATAAACCGAAAACAATTCGTTGATTATAAACCAACACCACTCATCCACGTCTTCGATCAGTTGCGGCTTACCCCAAGGCTCAATTCTAGGACCCCCCTTTTATTTCACTTTAATTAAGGACCATCCCGCAGTGCTCTCCTAATCTTCAATTTTTATTATGTTTCGCGGTGACATATATTCTGTATTCTAACAAAGAACCTAAATTACTTGGAATCACTTTAAATAAAGAATTAACCCATATATCTAAATTGGTTCAAATAAATAAAACTTTCTCTAAACATTACAAAAACTATTTTATGGTATTCAGAAATAACCACAACCCATACCCCACCAAATGATATTAAATTATTATCGACAATAAACCACTTGAACAAGTAAACACAACTAAATTTTTCTGGCATTTAATTGATTAGACATGTCTTGGCAATACACCTTCCATGTTACTAAATAATTTCTAAATATAACGGTATCATCAGAAAAGTTAAACCCTTTCTTCCCCTGATTCCTGACCACCCTATATATACGCTTGTCTCTCCCTTACATGCAACTACTTGTGCCATTATCTGGGCTGATAAAATAATTCTCATCATCTTCATTCTCCTGTTTTTACATGCAAAAAAAAGATCATACGGTCATGCACCAATTCACTTTTGTTAGCCCATACAGACCCTCTTATCTCCTCCATGAATACGCCTAAAATTCATGACATCTACGTCTTCCAGACTGGCCCAGTTTTATTGTAGAAATACCATCATGACCTACTTCCTCCAATATCTTAGATGATCATTTTTCTTGACAGACAAGACGTCCATCCCTATGACACCCGATCATCTAAAGACTTGTACGTTAACATACAAACACCAGACTTCTAGAAACCATTAGGAACCAAAAGGAAGCCATTTTATGGAATTCCTTTGAAAGACCGTCTAAAACAATCCCCATCCTTGCTATTTTTAAAGGCAATTCTCAAACAACAGCTTCATGGATTTTTTATTTTGCAACTATAATTGTCTTATACTTTGGGTAACTTATACTTATTCATTATCTTAACTGTTTTTTTCTCTCTCTTTGTATTTTTTTTCCCACATCTTTTTATTAATTGTAATGTTTGGTCAGGCACCCTCCATTTTCCCCGTGTGCCTCGTATTTAAATCATTGTTCCTAATGTTAATGCCTTATCAAATTAAGTTTCATACTTATGTTGTTTAATGTGTAATTAAGCATGGGTGCCACTAATTACACGCCCTGCTTTCACTGGCATCCACATCTCTTGCATATTGTATTTATTTATATCTAAATCAATTTTTGTTTCTATTTAAATATGTTCATATTTATATTTGTTACCATATTTATATTTACTGTCCATGTGTAATGAATGGAGAACTAAACCTGAAACCTGAACCCTGAACATACTAACCTCGGACGGATTTTGAAGTCAATAATTTTATCCTAAATATCATGATATATTAACTAAGATCTTTGACGAAGGTTAGGGGGGTGCTATCAGAATTCAAGGAACTGTTTTTGCTGTATGTCTAATTATTGTTACAACATATATAAAAGTATTACATATTGAGAAGAAATGACTCAAGGAATCCAAAAGGATATTTTCCCCAAAAGAATAACGCATCTTTTGAGGAAAATTCTAAAAAACTGGTGATTCATGTCCTTGTTTTTTTTGTGGGTTCTCCTGTATAGCCCACCTCTATTACAAATAAATGATCAACCTATTTTGACGTGAAAATTTTATTTAAAAAGTGACTTTCATGGTAAGTTTCACCACATCGGCAGCATGTTGATGGCGGAATCTGAATTTTTGGCAGCCGCCACGCAATTAGTTTTTTTGAATTTTTGACAAAAATATTTAAAATTTTTTAAATTAATACAGCGGCGTGACCGAGCGCTACTTCGGCAAGCACTACTTCGGCAAGCACGTCAACCCAGAAGGAGTAAGTGGCAGTTGCCTGATGGCTCACGCATTGCGTTTTGGCGACTCGGTAAGTCGGACTACCCCGGGCTTTGATTACTCCAAAAATATTTTGCCTTATTCGGATTATTTCAGACGTTTTTAACTTGTTATTACATCAAATATTGTGGACAGATGGTTTACTTTATAAAGAATTTTTGTATCATTTTGGATTTAGTGATGGAAAATGTGGCTTTTTGGTTGAAATTTGCAAACTTTTGGTATGAAAGTAAGCCTCCTGTTTAAAACGTTTGGCAAGAAACTATCCGTTTAATAAACGTTTAACAGTTTAGAAATCGACAGCCTTAGAATTATGCTATGTTACTTAACTGGTGTTGTGTATAATCGCGCTAACACACATTCAATCACAACAATCACAAACTACATTGTAAAGAGTAGCAATTTTTTCTCCATGGACAGGTAATTCCAACCAAAAGATTGATCAATTTGGAGTGTAAAAAATCAGTCTCTTCACATGATATTAAATACACAGTACTTGTTACTAGTAGTCTGTATTGCTTATCGGGCCTTGAAAATGACAAATAATAATCTAGTACAAGACATTGTCTTTTGAGGCGCGCGCGCGCACCGATCGCGCGCAGTTGCGCATCTAAAATGCTTTTGAGTCCAAGCGATTTATCGCGCACGACTTGTTTAAAATGCGGCTGGAGTTTTTCTACCTTCGTATTGAGCCGGCAAACCCAGCCAAATACTGCATGGCAATATTTAATGAGAAAATGCTCAACGGAACTCTATGCTACCGTTACAAACGCAATTTTCAGTATGTGTGACGGCTGGTAAATCGGTGCCCGAGAGCAAAAAATCGTGCAGCGTTATTAACTACACAAATGTATAGGAATCCAATGGAAATACCGCCATGGATGGTGTATGAAAAATGAACACGGACTATGTATAAATAATGCATGAAGTAAACGTCGTAAATTTAAAGCCTCGCATCGCACGGGTTTGGTTTTGATTGAGCATGAGCCGAGTGTTGATAGGCTAGCGATGGCGCGGCGCCTAGGCGAAAGAGGGGGGTCGTACAAACATTACGAAGTAGAATTTATATATATTTCGACATGAAGAAAGAAACGATAGACGGTACCACTGTGGTCAAATTGATCGGTAACTCTGCACGAAACATGTTCAAAGAATGACAGGTGCCGGGGAATGGCGTCACCGATTACAAGTAAGAACATACTTGCAATGACACACGTTGATGGATAACGTTATCAAGCATCGTGAAACGTGAGCTTACTCCCGATTAGTTTTAAGATAATTCTGACTACATATGACTGACTGTTGCCAACTTAGGTTCTACATTTGTCACTGATATGTTGATGTTCGTGCATGCCCCCAGTTTTACTCTCCGAGTCTAGACTAGAGATCCCTTTCAAAATGAAAAAAAAAAATCACTTTCCGCTCCTGTTCGAGGTTCAGGCCTGGGTGCTAATTCTTTGAAATTGATACACTTGAATGAAACATCTTACATCTGGTATTTAATTCAATCTTGAGTGACAGTCTAAGTAGTAACTTACTGTTACTACTGATGCATAATAAAGAAAAAAGAAGAAAAAAAGAAAAAAAAAAACAATGCTTATTGCTACCCCTTAATTGAAAATGCCTGAGCTTTAACTGCTCTGGTCCCACATCAGTTGCCGCCTGCTGCTATGCACTGCTTGCTTTGTAAAAGCTCGTCTCCAGCCAAATTTGGGAGCTTTAAAAAAGCTCTTCTGCAGCTCCCTCAGATGCTTTTTAATGCTCCTCTGAAAATTTCAAAAGAAGTGTCCCTGAGTACCGTAACATGTCATGGACATGGTGACATGGAATGATGGATAAACTCAATCTCTTCCACTTCAGTTCAAACGCCGACCAGATCATCTTTCTTAACTGTCACGAGAGATGTCACATATCAAGTGTCCCTAAAAATTGAATTACTGATTTTTGTCTGATGTAAAGCTTTCCATCAAAAATATCCCATCTGACAAGGATTAAGCTGAGAATTTTCTTTGGTACAAAAATTTGATTTTTTCTAATTTCGTATCTGGAGCAAATACTCACAAAAAAATTCAGCCTATGTTTTTT
This sequence comes from Ophioderma brevispina, assembly GCA_023653785.1. Classification (NCBI taxonomy): domain Eukaryota; kingdom Metazoa; phylum Echinodermata; class Ophiuroidea; order Amphilepidida; family Ophiodermatidae; genus Ophioderma; species Ophioderma brevispina. Next base: position 69,451 of record JAMKCH010038039.1, on the reverse strand, counting down.
AATATGAGCAAATCACAATCACCTTTTTTCGCTTTTTAGCATTTCTGTAGCCAATCAGGTAAGACATCTATTTGAGTGTTTAACTATATAAATTACTGTTTTATTACCCAATATTGGGTGCCTCAAAATCTCTCGTTTGCACCGTTAGTCAATTTGTTGGACAGAACACATGCGTAGACTGCACGAGCCTGATGACCATCGCACCTCGTTTCGCGATGCGTAATTCGTCAAAGATGCACCAAATTCAGTCTTTCTGCGTATCGTGTAGCACTAATACACAGGAACAAGGTGTGCATCTCCTGTCCACGTATTTTTATTTATTCAACTGTACTGTCAGTGACCCCGTGGTCCACTGTGGTGCCGTGTTAGCTGCTTCCATTCCAGCCTAACCTGTATTCATATTAACACATCCACAGTGTTAGCATTAATTACTATACATGCACACCCTCCCCCCCCCTTCATGCCCTTACTACATTACTCAATGTTAGAGGCCGTACACCTACACACACCCCACCAGTCTCACCACTCACAGCGTGCGGCTGCAGCAGCGGTTTATGTACAACAAGTGCAGCTGCATAGTTGAACTGTGGCACTGCGACTTGTTAACCTTACCACCATTTAAACGTTAATCTCTGGCCCCCAGTACAGCATTTTAAAGACACTTACACCATACACCATAACATTCCGTAGCCTCCCTCCCCATCCGGAGCTAAATTAGTTTTGTACCGAGGGAGCGACACGAAGGCGTGACCACGAACAACTCCGTCGTTGGGCTTTGCTACAGCCGCCTATTGGATTCGAAAGTACTGAGAGGAAAACAATTTTCATTGGTTCATAGGAGCACGTGATTCCATTAATTATGATTGACTCAACTAGTAGCCTCTCCGACTCGACTGCAGACTGAGTCAAGTATTGCAGTATTTTCCTATAATCACAAAAATAATTGTAGCAAATGTTATGACCGCAACATAAAACATTTTTCGATTCATTATTCCATTTCATCATTCATTCATTCATTCATTCATCATTCTTCATTCCTTCATTCCTTCATTCTGCTTCATTCATTCATTCATTATTTATTTATTATTTAGCCTGTTTTTAATTATTGATTAGGGGCATTGCAGTCTTTATTTGCTATAATAATCTTTACTTTTTCAGCGAAAAGGGAAAACAATTCAATGTTCGTAACTACTCTCGTGGTATGGAGTCCATGCATTTTATGGTTTAAAATGGGGGTCACACACCCGGGGGGGGTCACTTGCCTGAAAAGGTGGTACGGTATGTGCGCCCTTAAACCCCCTTTTCAGCCGTCCCGGCAGTTCACAAGGGTCCCCATTTGAGCATGTTTTAGTTCACAAGACCCCCATTTCAAAGCAAATTTTGACTTTTACTACTTTTGTGGCCGAATTTTTAACAAAATTTAGTTCTCAATAGACCCTCCCCCGGGTCCCGGTGATAAACCGCTAACTCTGAAATTACCCTAGACTCTTCAACCATATCCGTGGACCCTCCAATCGTAGGGAAAACGTCCTCCAATCCGTCCCCGAGTCGGGGAAGTACGCTCCTCCACAACATTAGTCAAAACACACGGTTCTGGTATACTCGCACTGTCTCTCGACGGCCGTATGTGCGTAGCGACCTTAGCCAATCAGTGTGACGCTTATTTTTGCGCATGATTGAAAACGGTGCCCTGGGACTGACTGGCGGCTGTTGACAGCCACCTGGGCTATGGCCCGCTCCACGTATCAAATCATGGCGATTTTCCGCGCATGTCGAGTTTCACGCGCTGTGTATCGAGTTTTCCTCGCTTTATGTCGAGTGTGCAGCGCGTTATATGTCTATTTACAGCGCTCTCTGTTCCAGTTTGCCCTCTATACATCGAGTCGTGCTCTCTATAGGTGAGTTGACATCAATCAGGTCCAGTTTTTTCAGCTCACGTATCAAATCTGGCGAGTTTTTCCCGCGCATGTCGAGTTTCAGCCGCTGTGTATCGAGTTTCCTCGCCAATATGTCGAGTTTGCAACCCCACGTGATATGTCAATTTACAGCGCTATATGTCCGTTTGCCCTCTATACATCGAGTTTTGCTCTCTATCGGTAGTTTGACATAAACAGTCCCGTTTCAAAATCTGACCTGAATTTTTTTCTCAACATGAGGAAACTCGACATGATTTTTTGTTGTATGTGTAAAAAAATCATGTCGAGTTTGCTCATGTTTAGAAAAAACACATTCAGTTTGCACATTTAAAACAATCCATTTTTAAAACTCGGCATTATTATTCTGGACATGATTTATCCTGGACATGATTTATGAACTTCGGCACATAGAGTTAAACTGGATAGGCAGCGCAGTAAACCGACATATAGCGGGGTAAACTCGATTACAGCGCTGAAACTCTCCATGATTTATACCGTGAGCTGCACATACTGGGCCATGGGGTTTGTCGCACGCGCCCTTGTGGTTTGGCTTAGGCAGGTGTTTGGCCCATTCCGATTTCTCGGTTTATTATTATTTGACTTTTTATATGAGATGCATTTTATTGAACTCTATTCAAATATAAGAGTACTAGTAGTGTTATTATTATTATCACTGAATCAAATATCCGAAACCGTCCGTGTACATTTAATTGCTCATTTATTACTATACGGTCTAAAATCATTTTTATTTGATAGTGTGTCACTAATTGAATAACGATCTCCATTCCATTTTATTTGCATTTCAATAACCTGCGCCTCATGCATCTTAAAGAGAAATGAGGAGATTTCGCAGAAAGAATCGCCCCCCATTTTGTCGAACCCCAGTTGTTTGCATATGTGGAATGCTTACAACGTATTAGATCACGCCTGAATAAATAAGCTAAGAACGCCGTCTTTATGTATAGAGAGATTTGGCACTTTCTGTCGTGCACGACATAAAGTCAAAGCACGGTGTTCTATGGGACGATTACGACAGCAGGCAATTTCGAACCAAGGTTTGCGGTTTTTTCTTTGTCTTGTTTGTTCAATAAGCCTTCGAAACGTTCTCCGGTAGGTGGTCTACAAGCGATTCCATGAATTTTGAGAGATTCGTATCCTCAAAAAATCTCCTCCTGTCACTTTTAAATGAACCTTGATGAAGACAATTATCATTGCTCGTATCGAAAATCCTCCGATATCTATATTACTAAACAGATCTGCATGTCTGTCCGATATGCATTTCGTAAAACTTTGACATATGGGCTGAACCGTGGTGAAGGGGGGTGGGGGCACTCAACATATGAAATGGATATGGGTGTTAGGGGGGTCGTGCTTCTCACAACCAAAGGGCATGGGTGACAGGGATTGAAACAACTAGGGGCCTTTTGGGTGAGACGATAGCCAAATTACCCCAAAATAGGGGTTTTAAGAGGGACAAATATGCAAAATTTCACGAATATGGGTTATTTGGGTGAGATTTTATTTTTCTCCAAAATAGGGGTCTTTGGGTGACAGTTGGGTAAAAATTTTACAAAATATGGGGTTCAGTGGGTGAAATTTAAATAAAAAATATGGGGTGTGTGGGTGACAAGGAAAGGGGGTCTAAAAACAGCCAAGCCTTACACACGGTCGCTTCCAAGGTGGGTGTGGGGGGGGGGGGGCTAATGGGTCTAATATTTGAGGTGACCAAAAGGTCAAATATTCATATAGAGGTCAATTTGCCAAGAACTACTGACCTCGGGAACAGAACAAGTCTGTGGTCAAAGTCACACACATAGGTCGAAGGTCACACATGTGGAGCCATGCACTAGTGGTACCTATTTTCGGCAAAATACCCTTAGAAATGGGTTTACGGTTTTCAGCTCGGCAGTGGTCTGACACCGGGAGGGGGAGAATGACACTGGGAGGGGAGAATTTCCCCCTGACGCGACTGCTTTTACCGGGCGAAGCGGGCTGTAGGTACCTATTTATTTAAATGATCAGCCATCCTCCATAGGGAAAAACTACAGCCAAAAAAAAACCATAAAACGAGGAAAGAAATCAACAGTACAATTCTGATTTCTCAGCTGCTCCTTCCAGTCTTTTTTATTTTAGTGTTATTGTTTATTTCCATCTTGGGCACTGATAGGTGCTCTGAAACAATATATGTACACAATCAAAGGATTAGAACAACAAGCACGAAAGTGAAACTTTATTGCATATTAATGCACTGTCAAAACTTAGTAATTGGAGCTATTAATTTGCATGCGGTCGCGTAATCGATACATGAGACCTATATAAGTCTCGTGCCATTGATACCACCTGTTGGGTTCGTATCCATGGTCCCCGGATTAGCATTCATAATTAACCGAGATGTGCGCAAGGTGAATGCGGTCACGTTTACCTGTGAATCGATACTGCTGGAGACAGTTTTCCTACAGATTCGTACAGTTTCGGCGGGATTACTCCCTACCTAGTGTTAATCAGGAGCCCTGTTGCCATTAACTTTCTGTGGACAAGTTGGTTGGCGGGGATTGTGTTAAGATGCCCCCAAAAATCCTTCAAGTTTTTAGTTTTGCATTTTAACCAAGTGCGCTATAAACCCAGAGACAGAGTAGAGGACTGGGGACAGTCTAGTTCTCAAGGGTCCAAATTTCCGTCGCAAGACCCCCATTTCGCAGAAAGTCTCCTGATCATTCACAAGGTCCCAGGCCTCCCGACCCTTGCGGGCCGCACACCCAAAAATTGAAAGTTGAGTGCCCCCCCGCGGTCCAAACATTTTTAGTCGGGTGTGGGATTTTTAAAACATTTTAAAGTTATGTTTGCTCCATTCAACACATGACCATTACCAAAGAAGTATTGGTTTTCGCAGCCGGCGTCATTTTAAAACCAAGGATTTCATATTTTGTTTTGAAATAATTTATATAAATCAATTTCTTACAAAATCCATTCAATTTTGTCATCTTCAGTTCATGTAATTCCGTTTCATTTGGGTAGAATAATGGAGTTGAATTGAAAAATGCTTAATAAAGGCCCAGGTCCATTATTCCGGATTTTTAGGGGGGCGCTTTTTTTTTTTTTTTTTTGCTAAAAAAGGGTAGAAGTGGACCCGTTTTACATTTTTATTCATTTTTTTTTTTACGAAAAAGAATAGAAAGCCATATTTTTGCCCTGCTTGCTCGCCATTTGAACCCTTATACTATAGCCGGAACCCGTGGTTTGGGGGCTTTTAGGAATTTGGGGGGCGTCCGCCCCCCCCCAACTGAAAACTGGTGGTTGCTTTAGGAATTCAAATCCGTGTGAATTGGCATGTCAAACTTGAAATTGAGCATTCAAAAATCAGTGGCGCGCTAGACATATTTTTTCTGGGGGACGAAAAAAGAGGCGGAGGGAAATTCACGGGGGGGGGGAACAAAGTGAATCTTGGGGGCGGGTGGGGGGCAAACATAGAAAAATTGGGAAAATTTTCACCAATTGGCCAACATCCGCTGATTTCTGGCCCAAAATCACTTGAAATTGCCCCAAATCCTTCATTTTTCTTTCGACAGGGGGGGGGGGGCAAGAAAAAAATGTTTTTGCAGGGGGGCAAATGCACCCATGCCCCCCCCTGTCGCGCCACTGATCAAATCTTAACCTGGGTCCTGGGTGTTTGGCGTGAATAAATAATGGGGTTGTTTGGGTAATGCAATTCCTGACAGGATTATTTACTTCAAGGGGGAGAAGAACCGGGCGGCGCCCAGACTCATTTGGGGCCCGGGCAAACGGGGGGGGAAGTGATTTTTTTGGGGGGGGGGGGGGTTTAAAGTGAAATTCTGGGGGGGGATATCAAAAATTTTGGAGATTCTTCAACCAAAATTGGCCCAATATCGCTGTTTTTGCCAAAAATTTGATTTTTGACCCCAAATCGCCCTGAATTTTTCAAAAAAAAATCGTTCATTATTTCTTCCGGCGGGGGGGGGCGGGGGGGGGGGGAAGAAAGAAATTTGGGGGATAAATTCCCCCATTCCACCCTCTGGCACAGCCACTGGTTGAGAAAAAGGGCTATATGCGTGCGTAATGTGAAAAATAACACTGTGATCCACCCGCAGCAGTCAATTTCATCAAAATATTTGAAATTGCAGAAATATGGTTAAAAAAAACCATAAAATTAAAAAAAAACCTTTTTAGAAAAAAAAAAAAACATTATCCTTTCCACGGCAATGTTGGCAGAAGGATAAAACCGCAGTGTTCATTGGGGGGCCAGTGGCGTACCCGGGGGAGGGGGCACAAGCTGGCCCCCCTGTGGGGAATCTGCCCCCCTCTTCCCCCCTAAAAATTGTGATTTACATAATCCTATACTATACTACAATTGGATATATGCTGCCCCCTGAAAATATAGAAAAAATGTGCCCCCCCTTCCTGAACAAAAAGCTGGTTACGCCCTGTTTCATTGCAAAAATCTGAATCTTTATTCAATTACGTGCTCTGGTGCCTGTACAGACGTAATGACTAAATCATACTGAACCAAGAAGTCCTGCTGGCGAGTTACGGAAACCCCATCCGCGGCGAGTTACGGAAACACCTGAGCCTGCCTTGCGATAACGGAACACCATGAGTCCTTCTGGGGAGTTACGGAACACCAATGGCACTTGGTCCTGCTGCGAGTTACAGAAACACCATTACGTCCTGCTGGCGACTTACGGAAACCACCATAAAATGTGCAACGAGAGAGTTTGGACCCCAACCATTTTGTCCATAATAGTATTTCCTATAGGACTAGCATAAATAGATTTCTTACCTTGTATTTTTGTCTAAAGGAATGCCTTAAAGAAAAAAGGCGATTCTTGATTGGCTTATCTTTCAATATAAAAACACGGCTGAATTTCGTATTGCTCCTATCCGAATTTAGAAATTTCACATTTTGTACCCAAATCATTTCTCAGCGTAAGCCTTTCAGGTGGGTTATTTTTTTTATGGAAGTTTACATCAGGTCAAAAACAATATTTTTCCGATTTTTTTTAGGACAACCTGATATGTGGAAACTCTCGTTGCACCTGCTGGCGAGTTACGAAAACCATTAATTTTAGTCCTGCTGGCGAGTTACGGAACCGATGAAGTCCCTGCTGGCGAATGACGGAAAGCTACGGAATCACCAATTATCCCCGCGACGTGTTTATAAAGAACCACCATTTAGTCCAACTGGTGAGTTATTCGTAGGGCATTTCTATTCAAATTGACCTCTAAATGACGCTTTGGACCTTTTGGGTCACTTCAACCACGATAACAAACGTGAGACTGTCCTCCCCTACCTGTTGTCCAAGCCAATATCAGCTCCATATATCAAAGCATATGGGATATATATGTGCAGCTTTGTATACCACACACTATTCTCTCTGGATTTGTATAGGGAGTCCAGCCTATACCAAAATCATATATCTACAAATAAAAAGTCTCTATGACGTCATCAGTGAGTCATTGTTTCATCATGTTTAATACAATACTTAACTAAAATTCTTCACCCATTCGCCTTTACATATGCACCTACACATCTACATACGGACCTACACCACATGGTCAACGGAATATAGTCTGTGGGAATAAAGGGGGCATGACATTGCTGCCTTTGAATTTGTGTTGCAATGTTGACCGTTTTACATTTCCCCCCCCCTGTCATACAAGGGTGGACACTGTGGATTACTACCCGGTTAGTAGGGCTTGTACCCTCACTACATTATACCTAAGATTGGATACTACTAGCTCATCTCGAAAAAAATATATGGGACAATTTCCACGTTCACGTTGTCTCACGGACGGACAGAGCCCATTTTATAGTCCCCTTCGACTTGTTTCGGCGGGGACAATTAAGCCATCTTACAATGTACATGACTGCATGTGGTTTATTTCATGTGTTTAAATATGATGCAATTTGCTCCATACGATCTAGTTTAGCACCTTAATAAAATGATTCATTTTTAAAAAAATAAACAACAAAGGGATAAGGAAATCTGTAGTGGCTAACTCGTAAAGCAGGATAGGGGCGGTGGTTCTCACTCTGTCAAAGAAGCCTTTGTCCCCTACCATCTCTCAAATGAAATAAGGTAAGGCTAGTATTAAGTAGGCCTAATCCAAATGACCTTCCTGCCCTCCCAAAAAGAAAGGTATGGTTATGCCCCTCCTATGCATGTGGACTACAAACAAGTTGCTAATTTAACCAGGTAAAACAATGCACCACAACAAAACAATAAAAAAATTTTAACTCGCCACACGGACTTCCTGAAAAATTTTAACTCGCCACACGGACTTGCATGGAAAAGTGTAAATCGCCACACGGACTTCCTTGAACAAATGTTCAAATAGCCACAAGGACTTCACTGAACAACAATTGTAAAACTTCGTGGGTGAACCGCCACTTAAAGAGACATGAGGAGATTTCCACCAAGGGGTGAAACGCATTAAAAAACAGTCGTCCGTGCTTTGAAAACAACGGGCGTGACATTTTGAATATTGCCACGCGAATAATTATCAGTTTGGGGTCTTGTCATACACACATAATGTCAAGTCGCTACAAACAATCCGCCAAAATAGCAGTTGTTGGATGTTGGGGGCTATTGGGTGGTGGAAATTTTGTCCTACCCATGGCCAACACAACGAATGAAATGACACACATTCTTGAGTCGCCACATGATAATCACTAACATATATTCCGGTCCTTCGCATCGGGTAGGAATATACAGGCAGTTTGTTCCACTATAGTTGGGCAAATTTGTCATAGTTATGGGGTTTTGGTGCCAATTCCTCTTTACGTTCTGCCAGGTCATCAATGAATCCTTGCCAAGTCTACAATATTAACTACAGGAAGGACGGAATATATACCAAGCCTTTAAAAGGATGTGCTGAGGAATATCAAGAGTATATCACCATGATTTGAAACTGAAACAACTGCTAAAGTGAGTAAATCGGGAGAGGATCTCCCAGGAACAGATCAAAAACCTGGCAACTTTAATTGAATCCACTCTCTTTTCTCGTTCTTTTCTTTTTCCCTTGCCCTCCCCCCGATATGACCCATAAACAGCAGGAAAGGCATGGTGTCTTACCAGCCGAAAGCTCCGAGGGGATCCAACAGAACCTCCACAGCAGCCAAATGTCACACACAAACCAAGTTGCCCCCCAACTGCTTTTAAATGGCAAGTGCCAGCAAGAAGCCAAAGATCAATAGACATAAGAGGTTTAGTGGCGACCTGGTTTCATTCGCCTCTTCAACATGGACGAATTGGAATCCGGTATTGCTGAACTCATGCAGGAAAAGCAGTAGCCTTGACAACATCTCAACCGAGCAGCTAAAAATCTCGGCCCAGTAGCAAAGGAATGGCTTCTGAGCTCTACAATTGAGCCTTATTCCCACAGATTCCCAAAGACCTGGAGGAAAACACATGTTTGGCACCTCTAAAACTGGGAAAGATCAATCCATAGGCGTAAATCCCGGGCGGGATGGGGGAAATATCCACCCAATATTTTGATGAGGGGGGATGATAGGATGATAGGATCAATCAATAGGTCATCCCCCCCCCAATGTTGATGCCTGTCATGTGTTTTGACCAAAAATAACCTCATATTTTACCAGAGTTTAAAAAATTGGTAAATTCCCGCGCTTCGCGCGCATTTTTCCAATATCACTCATCAGCCCATACCTACAGCGTTTCAACGTCTCCTGCTCAATTTATCGCCATTGTGATAGACGAACACCTCTACCAGAATTACAAGCAGGTTTCCGCGTCAGGCATCAAACAAACAAGCCAAGTATACTCAACCTAACTCAACACATTGAAGATGGTTCGAGAAGGGTATGGTAAACAGAGCTGTGTTCGCCGACCTATCAGCAGAGTACGACACTGTTAATCACTGATACCTACGCAATAATATTTGGAATTACAAGGACATCCGCCTGCACTGAGTGTATCCGAGAAGCCACACGTCAGCTTAAAGATACCTGGTGCTGGAACCAACCCCTTGGGCACTGCGATAACCCTGTCTACCTAGGGATTAACCTTGGACCGCACCCTAATCGAGAAGACGAAGAGTAAAGTATGACCACGCAATAACATCTTGACAAAAAACTTCAACTGGCAACAAAGATGGGGTGCCTCCCCACATAGCCTAAGATCGACGGCACTTGCCCGTGATGCTAACTCATGTGCAGAGTATGCTTGCCCTGATATGGGGAAAGATCAACCCCATGCCAAGAAGCTTGATTCAGTGTTTAAATGCCTCCTGCCGGCTTATCACAGGATGCCTCCTCCAACACCAACGGAAAACTTGCTCCACCAGACATCCGTCGTAGCGTAGCGACATGCAAGAGCGTAGCTGCCAAGTATCTAATGTGAAGCACCCTATGTCCTGGACAGATACTGCTGCCAACCGCCTTAAATCCAGAAGAGGTTTTCTTAAGCAAAGTCCAACCTCTTGAAACAGTCTCTAAGGAGCTCAGAGAGTCGCTTGTGGAAGGAAAGACTTAATGCCATCAACCATGTTAACATCTATTGGTTATTGAACCTGGTGAGGCATCTCCCACCTGGAAATGACTCCTCATGTGTGAATGGCGATGCCTCAACCAGTGAGAACCAGACATGGCCGATCTAAGGTTTCAGTGCATAAGTGGTGTATACGGAAGCAGATCAGGACACTAACTTGGTGTGGAACAGCACCACAGGACAATGGGAACATCTCTTGGTCTGCTCATGCTGGAGTCAACATGCCACGACAAGGACTTTGCGGAATTCAGTGAACCCAGTCAGACGTTGTACACATCTCTGGCTTTCTGGATCATATTGGAGAAACGCACAGTGTTGCAGACAACAGTGTTAAGAAGAAGAAACACCACACTGAATTTACTTTTAACAATATTTCCACATATGAGCATGGGTCGACTTACGCACTAACACCTTCCCCTCCACCCGCTTCCCATCACTTTAGTTTCCCAAGGTTCATTCAGGACCCATCTCAAACGTTTACTCTCAACGCCTTCTTCCATTTCCAAATCTTCTTCCTCAATCCATCCATTGTCCTCACACATTAAAACAAAGTCATCAGCACACAACATCTCCGCTCATCAAACCAAATTCAAAATTGTGACACATTGATAATGAACTAAACAAATATAATTTCACAAAGCAGGAAATCGAGTTCTAAAGAGAATTTTTGTTTTTACTATTTATTACAAATAAAAGGGAAAATAAGATCTTGCATTTTTTATGACGTTACGACTATTTAACACGTTTTAGAAGGCAAACAGATTTTCATAGTTCATATTCCACATTTAACAAAAAAGTCAAAATTCAAAAATGTCTAAAAATTTAAAATAGAAAAACACTTGAAAAATTAAAAAACAGTCCCTAGACAAATTTGTTTTTAAAAATTGTGGGGTATTCATTTAGAGTTTTTGCTCTTCCCTACTTTCCAAATTGTAATTTTTAATGGTAGATATTCAGTAATAAAGCGTGAAGATTGTTGAATAACATGGCTGAAACCCGTAATTTATGAGGTAAAGTCTGGCAAAATTTAACGAATTTTTAAAAGTGAATCTGTCTTGAGATTCTTGAATTAAGTAATCCCATTTTCTCTCTCCCCCCCCTTTTTTTTTTTTTTTTTTTGTGGGCTTTGCTTTTAAAAAAACAGACTTTCAAGTCCACCAACCCACTTTGTTGAATAACCGCTGTCCAATCCAAACATAGAACTCTCTGAGATCATAACCCTTACCTTATTTCTAAAACCGGCCCGAAGAAAAGGGCTAATTTTTTAACCCAGGAAGACCGTGAACAAATCAGGGCTGTGAGCCGTGTAACTAAAGGTCGGAACGTAGACAAACTATAACATTTTTAATCCTTTAATAACGAGAAAAATACCTTAGTGTGCATTTAAACACAATTTGTCCTTGATTTAAAATTTAACCCATGTACTAACCCCCCCCTTATTTTACAATGTTTCCCAGAGTTTGGACCCAAAAATTATGATTCAGAGCATCCCTTCAAACTACAGAGACAAACATCTTCAAACTTTCTTCCCCAAACTTTGAGAATAGCGGGTTTCTCATTTTTATAACCCAAATACTGCTTCTACTATACTATTTATTTTAACATTATATTCCCATTAAAAAAGAATAACAGGCAAAGAAGATATTCTTAGAATAATGTACACATTAAAATTTAGATCTTAAAAAGCAAAACCGTTTTCAAGGTATCGCTTGCAGAAAAACGAAACACGAATATAAGAGAGAAAGAAAAATAAACTAAAAATAGGGACAAGTAAAAAAAAAAACACTTTTATTTTTTTTATATATCTTTTATTCCCGATGATACAATTAAACATTCAATAAAACTGAGCAACCTTATCTTTAAGGGCAGTGTCAATTAACCTTGGGCTTCTTGTTTTTACACGAATTTCTGATTTTTCACCATTTTAAACATCACACTTGTGTTCTATAGGTTACCAACAAAGATTATCCACTGCAGACAATCCTGAGCTGTATTTTTTGCCGATTTAAACAGCTATTTGACCATTTAAGTCACAAAACGTTGCTAAAAGGCGGGAAGTTAAGCACATTTCACGCCGTGAGGCGCAAGGCGCACCATCGCTCCGCGCGGTGATTTTTGCTGCGGTAATGAAGAGTGCGCGTGTTTTTATGTACTTTTTCGCGAACACACGCATCTTGAAAAACGAAATATAAAGATTTGAAAAGTAAACAAAGCGCTAATTTAGACCAGATGAATTCAATTTCTGGAGTTAGAGACAAAAATGTTTGATTCAATAGTGCAGAAAGATGTATTTTCATCACTTGACAAACATACTCAATTTTGAAGTTCAAAGATAAAGTATTTGAGAAAGAGACAGCTTGAAATGGCCGTGAAAAGTCAATTTTTCTAAAACCACGGATTTTCTCAATGTTCAATTTTCGCAAATTTGGCAAATTAAGACAAGATACTCCAAAAATACCGATAGTAAAAGGTAGGTTTAACTTTCCTACGATAGCAATCGGTCTTCACTAGGGACGGTTTCTCAATTTTTCATTTTTCGATTCTAACCAAGATATTCTCCAAAAAAAGTATATACTCAAATTTTGGAAAAGAAAGTAAAAATCACACTTTTTGACATTTTCTGTATATTTCGGAAAAATAAGCTTATTTTTAAAAAATGAAAAAAAAACGTCCCTAGACAAATTGTCTTGTTTCTAAAAAATAACATAAGAAATCATAAAATTCAAATTGTTTTTGTTATGCTGTCTGAAAATTTTGGGGCAAAATAGTGGTTTTTTAGTATTTTTATCAAAATACGGGAACGTTTTACAGTAATATGAGTGCCCATCATTCGGGTCATCGTCAATTTTCTTCTAGAAATGTATACTTTTAAACAATATTCAAATATTTGCAAAGTACAACCAAAATATCTACTCGGAAAATCAACGGTTCACATTCCATCTTAATTCAGTTACGTTAGTCAGATCAAAAAGAATTAACAAACAAGAATTTGAATGCGCTTTTGAAAATCGTTCCTGCTTAAAACCTAATTGCAAATTAATGAAGTTAAATGATTATATAAAAAACGACCATTTAAGCTTACTTAAAAAAATCGGATACTAGTAGAGTTAAATGATCGAATCTTGAAAAGAATGCTCCAAATAATGAAATTGGTCGGGGAAACCCTATTTTATTTTTTTTTTTGTTTTTTAAACATGGACTAAGATTTATTTTAAAGAGGGTTGCTACCATATGCATATTATTAGTTAACCACTTACAAATCAAAATGCAATCTATCAGTTTGTATGATAAAAATATTTTGAACGTAAAAAGGGAACCACGATTTATCTGATTCACCTCACCAGGCCAAAGTATTTATGATTAATCCTAAAAAATCTACAACAACATGCATGGACGATCACTTTACAAGTGCAGGTGCAAATTCAGTTCAAGTTTTTACCAGCAACATTGAGAATCAAAGAGTATCAGGTAAGAAAGCGTTAAGTGCAATATTATTTAAAATATAGGTAAAAATGAATTCAAATGGCCTCAGTTCCGTTACTAGTCAAATCCAAATCCTTCCGTTGTACCAACCCCTATCAACATAAATGGTATGGCCTAACCATAAACAAGCAGTTATAAAAAGTGATTTCAAAATAGTGGAACCTCATTACAAGTTTCGGTTGTTCATTCACCGTTAGAGGTTAGAGGAAATATTTTAATGTCCACAGGTAGAAAAATTTTATGGTACTCATACATGTATAGTAATGTAGCTAGTAAATAAATCATTGAGATAAAAATGGCATTGGTTCACATCTAAAATAGCTTGGATGTTCATTTGAAGTATCAGGAATGAAAACACCAGCAAATATTTCATTATGTTGTTATGGGAACATTAATGAACCTTGGACACTTACAAAAAATCATTTGTTTTTTTATCAAGTACTGGATAAATAATGTATCTTATATGAACACAAACTAAATTTTATTTTTGCCATAAAAAGTGGGCCAAACTTGTATAAGAGATAGCACAAAGCGGATTGACAAGGATTTCTATAATTAACAGACCATTGGGAACTGAATGCATCAGTTTCAGTAAGCCGATTCGTAAAGTAACTTTGTTACCATGGACACACAATATGTTTTGTGATGGAAACAAAGCCTAGTCTCCATATGGCCGGGGAGTGAACCATCACCCCATGGATTTATGTATGGAGTCTACGAATAAATTTGAAATCTACTATAAGATTTCTACTTCCCACACGGTCAAAAGCAAATGAGGGGGTACATTGTAACTTGTAAAATTTTAATCAATCTCATAATTCAAGCATCACCAATTTCCAAATGCTTTGAAAAATGCAAGAGTAATTCCAAGACTGTTCCATTTTTTTTGAAAAGATTGTACACAAACAACTTTATGAATATGCGACCTAAAAGGGGTATTTTTGCCTGAGGTCAATCCGAATTCAGGTCCTAACATTCTACAACTGCTGCCGTTTTGAAAGCAAATACAAATTGATACTTGGAATAATGCAATTGACAGGAAATGAGTAGGTGTGGTATTTGACGACCTGAGTTAATTTTTTTTTAAATTTCAGTTCCTTAGGTACAGTGGAATATTGACTTGTTTGAATCGTAGCTAATCGTACTTATCAATGTGTCTCAATAAATATTAAAACACTTCCTTTACCAATTATAACATCAGGTTTTTGCAGGGGTCAATCCTGGGCCCTTTATTTATTTATTAATGACATACCACATAATTTAACAATTTGAACTGTTGACACATATCCTCTACTTCCTTCATCCATCGACTGCAAAGAAGAATTTTATAATATTCTTTCCTCCCGAAGACCGTGTGGAGTGGAACCTGCGCACTGCTTCGACTCGGAATGATGTCTCCGTCGATGCTCAATCCAGACTGTCTGCCTGCCTGAAAACTGATAGATACCATCGTGGAATTTGTTGCAGTACCATACAGATACAGATATGGGCCAAACACATTAATTTCTGTTAGAATAAATTGTGCCTCAACGAGGACCTCAGAATACTTAATGGCTTCCCCCCCAATGCCAACTTAGGAAAAAACTAAAGCAAAAAGAGTGCTATATGCTGCTGGACACTGGTAAAATGGCAAAGCGCAACGTGTAATTCATATTGGATTGGGTGGTGTACCGGGTGGGATTGCTTTGCGGTATCTATAGGACGATAATTTAGAATCAGGATTCTTGTGGGTTGAACCCGATAAGGCGAAAAAAAATTATATACTTTGTTGTGTTGTATATTCATCATCATATTCATCATATTGAGAATATACGTTGCAGTGAAAAACGCAATTTTTATACGCTAAGAATGCTGCCCGGTTGAGATTTACACCTGGATGTAGTCCTGGGTCAGTTGTGGGCAGAAGTGTATTGAGTCAATCCCACCATGCAATAGTTTTTGGGGGAAATTACACCTCAAAAAGTATGTGATCCCACAAAAATCATATTCTTAACACATAAAACTCTGACTTCTACACTCATTAACCCACAAAGCATAGTACTTAAGGATATGTAGAATGGTCATGAAATGTCTCTTGGTTGTTAAACACTTTTGGAACTTTTTATCCTAAAGTACTGAAGTTGTGTGTGTTTAGTACAGTACTGATAGGCAGATTGCAATGCATTATGGAATTGATGGGAACAACACCTGGATGGTACGAATCTCAATGCTAATTAAAGTGCTTACGTTGGGAAGGTGGATCCACAAACCATTTTCAATTGAGTCAATAATCACGTGTTCAGTATAGACTAAAAGCAACCCTACAGTGCCATATGCATTTTAAGGTCATTGCATTTAAAAGACAAGAGTTGATATAGAAGAATCAACACATTGGGAGCCACTGTTGTTAATGAATACCGCTATGGCACGACTTTTCCGCATGAATGAATGCTGGTAGCGAGTTAAAACGTGTGAAGCTCTATGGTACAGATAGAGTTATAGAATGAGTTTTTCCAAAGTTGTTTTTTTGTTCAGAGTTGAACCATCGGTTGGTGTTATAACTTCTCCAGTCTTCAAATAAATACCAATTACGATCAATATTTTATTTTAAAGGGTATGCTGTATAATTTAATACAGCAGAGTTACTTGGCGTATTTAAAGTCTTTATATATACGTCCCATTTGAACCAGTTGCTTTAATATTATTTAAAAAAATTATGATTTAGGGTTAATATTTAGTATAGAGTTTATTGGGGGGCACTCACTAAAATGGGTTACGGGGATGTTGGACCACACATTCCCTTTTGTTCACTCAATGCACTCTCACCCTTGAACGTTGTTTGTTCTTGTTTGTTTAATTTTTTATTTTTTTGCTGTTACCCCTTTTCAATCTAACTTTAACCGATCACTTATCGAATGACCCTGTTTTGGACAAGACAAAATGTTCCCTCTAAAAAAATTAGAAATTATTTAAAATGTGTTAATTTTGCTGAAATTTCGTCTCCAAAACGTACCACTTATGAGTATTTAGTATACAGTTTGCAAGGTAATTTGACCATTTTTTGTCTCTCACTGATGATCCCTCACTTTCGGTCTTCTATATACCTGAGGTTAATTGTACCGTAAATGACCCCTTAATATATATATTTTGAGTTGCTCGCGATCATCCCCGTCATTTCCAAAGTTAAGTGCCCCTCCTCCCCCTTGGTAATAGACCGGCTTAGGGTCAGCTCTAAATTCAAAAGATTGAAAAAGTCAATCCTCCTTGGAGTGACTCTTGGAGTCAATCGAAAAAATTGACATTTCACTCTACCAGAGTGAGAATCACTCTTTTTCCTCCTTACAAGTAAAATTTCAAACTGTAAAGAGTGAATTTGTACTCTGCAAAGAGTGAAATTTCATCTTTTTAGATTGAAGTTTTCAATCTTTTCAACCGATTGTTCCCTCAGCACAGTCCCTCTCGATTGAATTATTAAGTGTGTGTACATTTACATTGATTATATAATCAATCTGGAGAGATTGTGCTGAGGGAACAATCGGTGAAAAGATTGAAAACTTCAATCTAAAAGATTGAAATTTCACTCTTTGTAGAATACAAATTCACTCTTTAATTTACAGTTTGAAATTTTACTTGTAAGGAGGAAAAAGAGTGATTTTCACTCTTGGTAGATTGAAATGTCAATCTTTCGATTGACTCCAAGAGTCACTCCAAGGAGTATTGACTTTTTCAATCTTTTGAATTTTGAGAGTAATGGTCTAGTGTCAGGATAATATGGGTTGCTACAAACATTTGTAATTCTAGTGTCAGGGATAGGGTCAGGGTTATAGAATTACAAACATTTATGATGCTTACATGAAAGATCTTAAAATCACATCGTAAGTACGTCCAATGCTCCAGGTTATTGACTCAATTCCGTAGCCCCATCGTGAAATAACTCGCCATATCGCAGTGAAATAACTCACCATTTCAACTCTTTGCCTTTCAACCGCTCTTAATATCGTTACTCTTCCCACTATCTAGCCTAAAGTAATATTAGCGTCAAAATTCTTGTGTTAGAAAGAGAGTTGGTTGTAACTTTGGTGTTTTAAACGCCCAAAAGTTGTTTTTTCGTCCGAAAATGACTTGAGAACAATGGCGAAAGCAATTGGAATAATAGCATTGGTGACAACACTCGTAATTCTTGCGTCTGTACATATCATAGAAGTGCTGGCACGTAAGTAATTTTCGGTATTTATTGCTTATTCATGCTTATTTTTTAGTCACTGTTGCCTTAAAACATGGAAAACAGCAGGGCGTATGTGCCGGGGTATGTACATGGTGAGCTATGGTGTTAGCCCCGAAACTGTTAAGTTTTTGTCCTGGCCCTTTCACCTTCGTCCTGAAATTACTACACCCCCCAAGTCTTTTTTTAAAAGTTGATTGAATATTCAGGAACCTTGAGCGTGTTAAGGACTTATAGTGGTAGATCAAATAAGTTTATGGTATAAAGATTGTCCTAAAAAAAGTGATATTGGCCAGCGTTATAGTCAACACGTATAGGCAAAATGATGGCTCATTTCAATTCTCGGTGATACCACTTTGTCACCCTTGTGCATTTTGAGAGAGGGAAGAGGAACATTGTGTATAGACATGGTCATCTGGTCCTATGGAAGCTTGGATTAAAAATAGTTTGGTAAATCCACCACATTTCGAGTTTCCACGACAGGTCAAAATGTTCAAGGTCATATGGGCCAAATGTTTCACTCTTATGTTCCACCATTTGTTTCAAATTGGTATCACATTGTTAATCGTATGGTAATTTTAGATTATTCAGATCACTTTATTAAAAACTCCAGATAATACAGAGGAACACATTAAAAAGCCACAAGCCCAGATCTGTGTTTAGCTTGCGCTCCAGGAGATGGAGGCACGCAGGGCAATACTTAAAATAACAAAAGGACATAGACAAAAGATTTTTTTTTTAAAAAGAGAATATCACAATCTTAAGTCTGGAACCAGCCCAGATGAAATATGATACAAGATTGAGAAACAGCTAAATAGTCATAAATGGGTACTTAAGTTATTCCATGCTGCGTCGCATTTGGGAAAATATGACAAAATTGCATGTAATGCTAATGTTACCCGGAACTTTTTGAATTGAGCCCCGCTTTAATTCTGTCCTTTTTTTATAATTTCCTTTATCCTGGCTAATTGTCCCGGATAGATGTACCCGCTACTCCAATTGTAATGCAATATACATTCAAAGCAATAGCGCTCGATATCAGAAGCAAATGCAGCATATTTGTCTATCTTCCATTAATGAGCTTCATTGACGTTTATAGTTGAAATAGGACAGTCAATTCAATAAGACAAATTTGTTCAAACTTTCCCAAACATTATGTCGGGGATGTGAGGTTGGTAACAGTGCAACTGATAGGAATGGTGGATGATTTCCCCTACTAGAACCAGACAGATCACAAGATTTTTTTAGGATCATTTGGGAGAATCTGGATTGGATTGTTCTTAAAGGATGATTGGAGATTTCCCGAGAAGGGAGCCCTCAATTTTCAAACAAATCGTGTTTTTGCATATACATACATGCTTGTCCAACTTCTGACTTCTAACTTCTGACTTACTAACTTCTAACTTCCACTTCTTTTATTTTTAAGATCTCCTCTTATTTTGAAGATCTTTTTTGCTTTTTTAAGATCCTCTTTTTAACTAGGATTTTACTCTTTTGTTTTATTTCTAAGATGGCAAGTTTCTCCAAAATTCCCAAGCTCCCAAGTCTGCGTATGCGAACGCTGATTGGTCGGTTCCAGAAAGGCTGCGTCGCTAACATCATATTCATAAACGGGCCCAGGAAAGCCAAGGAATGATGTCGTTTGTGTCAAGTCTACAGGGAGGGACGAGAAAGCATTCAATATTTGGGTTGTTGATGACATCATTAGTGAAACTATTGATTTTTCAGAGAGTAATATAAATTTCCAGGTGACTGGTGTGAATCTATTCATGACACAGACTGAAAATCAATATAGTTTCGCTAATGATGTCACTGGTAGTGTATTCTTTTTTCTGGCCCTGTTTATTGGAATGGAATGTCCCGTAAAGATTTGGAGTAGGTTTATCATCTCATTTCCTGGGACCTTTAAAGATAAAGTTAATTCAAGTAACGAGTCAGAATTACAGAAGTTCTACGATACCATCCAAGACAAAATCTTGGTACAACATGTACGGAAACCTACCAGAGTCAGGGGTCCCCAAAATCATCTTTATTCGATCTGGTAATCATCGTGACGAGAATAGATTGAGAGACATTATCGTTGCACCATTATGGGCATGCATTGACCATGAAGGATTAACTTGGACCTACGAGACCATTCCAACCCTCATCTGAAGAATATTGGAGTTTGTCACATAACTACATGAAGGGAAACGACAAGGAGATCAGAATTCACTTCAACAGTGTTGATTGGAAATCCATATTACTGGCAATATTAGCGGATGGCAGTTCGAAGAGGCATGACAGTTATTCGAGAAAAAATACAATACGACAGTAGATGAAAACATCCCAATGAAAGAGAAGAAGAAACCACCTTGGCTCCTGGCTCAGAGCAGGTATAAGAAGATCTGTTAAGAAGCGGATGTTCCAGAATATATAAAGACTAGGACGTATATTATACGTCGTATAAAGACTACAATATACCAAACAGAGAGACAAAACAAAGAAATTAGTGAGACAAGCACAAGCAAATCATGAAAACAGTTGATGAAGAATTTAGGCCAAAAGCATTCTATAGTTACGTCAGATCCAGACAAAATGTAAAGGTGGGTGTTTCTCAGCTTGTGACGGAAGACGGCAACCTCACACAGAGTGATCTTGAAGCAGCAAATATGTCTTGAATGATTTTTCGAAAGTGTTTATACCAGGGAGCCTGATGGAGATCCTCCAACATTACCACCGCAGAGTGGTGCCAATTGTCGGAAAGATCCAGGGGACAAATTTCCCAACATAGATGATGTCATAAAGAAGCTCCATGATCTAAATATCGACTCAATCCATCCTTATGTGCTTCGAGAATGTCCAAGAATGTCTGCTAACATTAAATGTTTACATAAGGGATACCATCTTAAAACATGTCAACAATAACAACTGCTTTCTACAGAACAACATGGTTTACATCGGGTAGATCGTGCTTGACCCATAACTTGTAACCCTTGAAGATATCACTAGCAGTCTTGATGAGAGCGTGGAGTGAGTTATACTACTCGAAGGCATTTGATACGGTACCTTACAAACACCTTATCTCCAAGCTACAAAGTATATAAAGATCGAGACCAAGGTGATTAATTGGATTAAGGAGATTTTGGCTAACAGGAGACAGCAGGTTGCAGTTTGGGGGTGAATTGTGTAATTGGGCTGAAGTTTTGAGTGGTGTGCCACAGGGGTCTGTACTAGGACAAATACTGTTTGTGCTTACATCACGCCTTGCCAGATATTGTGTCATCAACAACCAAATTAGGATTTGCAGACAACACAAAGTTCTACAACAAGTCACCAAAGACAACAATGTAGGAGGGGACACAATAGAACAGAATTGCATTCCGTGGAGGAGGAATGGTCCAACACATGGCTGCTCAGATTCAACGCTATGAATATGGGACACGACAATCCTACAAGCAGTTACAGTTTGAATGGTCAGACAATTGAAGCAGTGCATGAAGAAAAAGGACTGGGTGTCTACCTCTTCAAGTGACTGAAAATTATCGCTACAAAGGACTGCAGGGAAAGCAACACAGAGCCTAAGGATCATCAAGATGATCAAGAGAACGTTCAAAATATGGTACTCTACAAAATGACAAAAGAGTGAACTTCACTTCTTTTGAAGTACTACAGGGCTCCTCTAAAAAGATTGAAATTCACAGCTTTCAAAGAATACTTTTGGTCAAAATTTACTCTGATAAGTTAACAAATGATAAAATGATATAATTTTGTCAATTATCAAGCTCAAATTTGACCCAAAAAAGTGTTCTTTTTAAGGTAAGAAATTTCACTCTTTTTGAAGTGGCCCTGCAGGTCACTCAAAAGAGTGAAATTCACTCTTTTGCATTTGTTTAGAGAGTAAGGAAGGACTTCCATCTTGTACCGAGCCTATATAGATCAAACCTGAATATGTGTACAAGAATGGTCTCCATATTTGCAGAAAGACATATTGACCTTGGAGAGGTCGAAAGAAGAGCAACAAAGTTGGTGCTTACCTTGAAAGAGGAGTATTCAGAAAGACATAGGGAGCTTATAACCTGTACCCTCTGGAAGTGAGAAGAGTATAAGAGGTGGGGGAAAATGTTATCATGTGCTACAACAATCACAAGGGGCCAAAATAAGAAGATTTACACGGGCTGATTTAATTATAATCTTTGATTATTGCTTTAATCGGCCGCAAGCATTTCTTTTCTCAGAGAGTGGTGCACCCGGTGGGGACCACTGGAACGACTTTCATTCTGAAGTTAATCAATGCCAACATTTAAGAGACAAAATGGTCATTTTGATTTTTGAAAAAAAGACTGATATTGCTTTAATCAATCAAAAACAAGTTCTACAACTTACTTATAAAATGGATATGGGGGAAAAAGGGCCTAAGCCTATAATAATCCCATCAAATTAAGCTCATTGTCTTGTGAGCACCACATACAAGTGTAACATCTGCCTCACTGTTGGAGCGCACAGCAATGGCTATGCACAGAATCTTACGACAAGGACCTTGCGGAATTTTTCCAGAGCAGTGTCACTGCAGCAGCCAGGCACTGTACCTATCTCTGCTGGATCATATTTTTTTTTTTTTTTTGGTTTTTTTTTTTTTTTTTTTTTTTTTTTTTTTTTTTTTTTTAAAAAAAAAAAAAAAAAAAACATAATAATTATAATAAGAAATGGGCTTGGGGACGTCCAACTAAATAAAATCGCCAGAATTTAATTGCAGTAGTTTCAGTCTGTATTGGCTGTGAGTTTGTACCTCTTTTGATTTGTTTGGGGTTGCCACATTGAATGGAAGTTGCTGTCATCGTCCGCTTTAGAATTGGTTACAATAGTCGCAAGCTGTCATCCCGAGTACGATTTCAAACGTGAAATTTGGTGCATGCATGCATGTTGGTTGTGTAAGACCTAAAGTCTAATAAGTATTTTAAGTAAAATAATGACTTGATTTGCGATTTAAATTTGCAGTTTAAGACCAATATCATATTGTAGGGCATTTTCGGGATAATTTAGTATTGTGCCACACCCTATGAATTCGGCAGCCTGAGGATGTGGTGCATGGTGGTGCCTTCCATGGAATCCGTAACCATCGTATGCACCTTTTATACACAGCCGTTGAGGGCTCCGAATTCATAGCCCAGGTAGGCAGTAACTAACTTGAGACGCGTACTTCGGAGACGTCCATCCCTGCATGATACAAATTACAAAGCCTCAAAGGTACGTCCCAGGATGCAAATAGAATTGCTGTGGTTTGTGTCAAGTCTACATGGAGGGACTAGAAAGCATTCAATATTTGGGTTGAATGATGACCTCATTAGTGACACTATTGATTTTTCAGAGGGTACTAATAGAAAATTCGCAGGTACTGGTGTGAATCTAGTCATGACACTGAATGAAAATCAATAGTTTTCACTAAGTCCATGAGTGATTGGAATGAAAGTTTAGATTTGCATCTGACATTTTTTCAAAAGGCATGAGGCTTTATTCCATATTTTTATGTACATTTTTATTGGTTGACTTGCCAAGTTTCACGGGTTTCAAGCCAGAGCTGACGGATCCATCACATCAAGAAATGTGTCACAATGGTCAGAGAATGCTGCCTGTAGTCTTGTTAGTGCGTAATTGTACCATTTTCTAGCTGTTTGGCTGATATAAAAACTTGTTTTAATGGAGGTAGAGCATCTTTTAAGCAAAATAAATGCAAAAAAAATTTTTTTAAAAATAATGAAAGTTTCGGGGCGGTTTCGGCACATGCGGGTGGGGGATGCAAATCTAAACACTTTCATTCTCATGGCCTAATGATGTCACTGGTAGTGGTAGTTGTATTCTTTTTTCTGGCCCGTTTATTGGAATGGATATCCCGTAAAGATTTGAAGTATGTTTATCATCTCCTTTCCTGGGGAACTTTAAGGCAAAAAGGGGGGGGGGGGGGGGGGGGGGGGGCCACCATTCTGCAATACCTGCCACATGTTAAATTGGCCAGGTATAACATTTAAAGGGCAACGAGAGATTCACATATCAAGTGTCCCTAAAAACATCGAAAGTACTGATTTTTCCATGATGTAAAGCTTTCCACACGAAATTCCCATCTGAAAGGCTTAAGCGGAGAAATGTTTATTTGGTACAACATTTTGTTCATTCTAATTTCGTATAGGAGCAAATACGAAATTCCGCCTATGTTTTACATTGAAATATAAGCAACCAAAATCACCTTTTTTCTCTACTTTTAGACATCTCTGTAGCCAAATAACCAGATAAGAAAATCTTGGAGTGTCCAATCTATATGAAATTACCTTAGGACACAAATTTGGGTGCCTCAAAATCTCTCGTTGCACCTTTAATAAGAACACAATGACAAAATGGCAGCTATTGAGATCGGGCCTTCTGCACTAAAATCCTCGATATGGCTGTCTACTCATCCGGGTCACTTGCCGGTGTGAGCCTTTATAATCGGCACTTCGTGCGCAGGATCAATTCGCGGGACACACAACATTGCGCAACTTTCTAATAACTATGAATCTTGTTCATCGCAGTCTATTCCATCGGAGGTGAAAACAAACGTGACGTCTATGCATACAAACTATGATTCGAGGCCGTTGGACACCCTTGATGCAATTCTTTGGATGTTTCTGATGCAAATGAAACGAATAGGCATTCTAAAATGTGCATGTTTTTCCTAAGTAGCGGCTACCATTACAGTACATGGCTATCGGTCAGGTAGAAATACGGCGAATTTTTACACCAATTTACACGGCGACCTATGACAATCCCCACCGCAAAATGTGGCCGCCTATATTCTTGTGATGTAAGCGTAGACAGCCCTATGAGAGATAACTTTTCCACTGTTGTTGTCTTGATGTAGTTTATGTGAAAGGGGCCACCTTACACATTAGCTGAGGTCTCAGGTATTTTCCGCTAGGAGGTACCGACGACGTCAAAGCTACGTACGTGAACGGAGCTAGGTTAAAAATTTGGTCATGTTTTTTAATGTGGCCACCACAAAAAATGAGTGGATTGTCCACAATTTATGGTTTAGTTCCATTTTCTGTCATACCTTGACAATACTCAACAACATGCAGTGATTTTGGTGGAGGTGCGCGCGGTTGAGGACAGTTACATGCAATGGGAACCACATGCAGATGAAATAAAATTTGGAATTATTTTGCCAAAAAAATGAAAAACCATATTTTTTATATTTCAGACGATTTGGCTAATTCAATGATTACTTAAAGGGCTGACTCAGAGATTTTTTATTTTGGGTATTTATTGAAAAATAGTCGACCGAACAAAGATTAGTCCCTCAAAACGCCAACTCCAAAGTTTGAGGTGCATCGAATTTTCTTGCATGCAGGTAAAAACATTATGTGTAGTCACAGTGCCATGGATACTGTGTATAACTCTAAATTTCCGGGATCCGGAAATTTATCAACAAAGTTGCGAATTGCGATTTCCCTATGAAGGACCTAGATTTGAGCCCAAGCTATTTCACACAGTGTTAGTATATGGACAAGCATTATGTATATATGCCAAAAAACCACAATTTGTGTGAAAATGAGGGTGCCCTCCTTGGGAAATCTTCTTTGAGTCAATAAATTGCTAACTTGGTACCGGGCAATGCACTTTCCTCCCTTACATTACACATTATGCTCTTTAATGAGGATAATGGTGCAACATGTACAATAGGTCTTGCATCCTGTACCTAACAAACATAATATAGGCACCAAGGGAGGTGGCAAGTTTTGATCTGAATAGACCCTCACCTGGAATTGGTAAAAAAGTCAATTCATGAAAATGGATAAGGTGGTAATTATGCCTGGAAAAAGTGGGGAATTTGGGAATGTTCATTCCCGGGAAATTTTGCTATTGGAGGGAAATTTTTTACCTTAAAATAAGAGATACATAAGAATTAAAAGGAAATTTTGAAATCTTGGAGGGAAATTTTATTATCTTAGAGGGAAATTTTGATCATATTCCTGGGAAATTGTGCATTTTTACAGCCCTGGTGGTAATTATTTGACCTCAAAAATATACCTCAATAGTAAAATCAACACTGTAGGTGAATAATAAAGTATTTGACACAAAATCGTCTTTTTTATGTACACCAACAGAATAAATTTTGGAACACCCTGTAAAATGAATTTGGCTGTAGATAATTTAGGCATCTATATAATAATACCGGTAGTCTGTCTGTCTGTCTGACCGCGTCTATTTTCTCGGAGACCGAGGGTCGCGCGTTCCTGAAACTTGGTGGGTGGGTGCCCCTTGATCTTCCGAAGACCGAGTTTGTACTTGGTGGGTGGGTCCCCGGGTTTCGCGATCACCTGGGTTTCGCAATCACCTGGCATGAATGACCCTCAGGTTTTGCGGTGCCTTTGACCTGGAATGACCTCTGATGACCTTGTCGTGACCTTTAAAATTTTTGGCACCATCAATTGCCCCCGCCCACCAAGTTTCGTCTGGAGACATCAAAGTTTACCCAATTTCACCTCCTTTGACCTTAAATGACCCCTAATGACCTTGTTGTGACCTTTAAAATTTTCGGCATCAACAATCGGACCCCACCCTCCAAGTTTCATGTCCATACACTAACGTTTACCCTATTTGACCTTGAATGACCCCTGATGACCTTGTCGTGACCTTTCAAAATTTTTGGCATCAACAATCGTCGACCCCGCCCACCAAGTTTCATCTGGATACACCAAAGCTTACCCCTTTTGACCTCCTTTGACCTTGAATGACCCCTAATGACCTTCAAAATGTTTGGCGTCCAAAATCGACCCCACCCTCCAAGTTTCATGTCCATACACCAACGTTTACCCCATTTGACCTCATTTGACCTTGAATGACCCCTGATGACCTTTGATCCACTAACCAATACAACCTCGGTCTTCGTACTGTCAAGGGGCACCCACCCACCAAGTTTCAGGAGTGCACAACCCCTCGGTCTCCGAGAAAACCAACATTTAAACAACCTCATTTGAACCTTGAATGACCCCTGATGAACCTTTGCTCCACTAACCAATACAAAGCCGGTCTTCCGGAGGTCAAGGGGCACCCACCTTCCAAGTTTCAGGAACGTGGCGACCTCGGTCTCCCCCCCTCCGGAACATAGACGCGGTCCCTTTGACCTCTTTTGACCTCGAATGACCCCCGCATGACCTCAAGTTTTGGCATGTCCATACACCAACATTTAACTGCCATTTGCCGCCTTTGGACCTGAAATGTCCCTAATGACCTTGTCGTGGCCTTAAAATTTTCCGTTCGGCATCACACAATCGACCCCCACCCCCAAGTTTCATGTCCAGACACCAACGTTTCCTAATTGACCTTGGAATGACTCCCAGATTAACCTTGTCGTGACTTTGGCAAATGGGCGGCATCAACACTAGAAAAGACCCCCCTCCCGTCCACCAAGTTTTCGTCGGATCCACAACACCAAAGTTTAAACCACTTTTTGACCTTCTTGACCTTTATACCCCCCTAATGAACCTGTTAAATTTTTGGCATCCAAAAATCAACCCCACCCTCCAGTTTCATGTCCATACACTAACGTTTTACTTTACCCCCTTTTTGACTCATTTGACCTGACCTTGAATGACCCCTGATGACCTTAATAATAATATCCACTAACCAATACAACCTCAAGAGGCACCCACCCACCAAGTTTCAGGAATGCGCGTCCCTCGGTCTCCGAGAACCAACGTTTAACACAACCTTCTTTGATTGTGAATGACCCCTGATGACCTTTTTTGTGACCTTCAAAATTTTCGGCAACCATCAAAAATCGAACCCCAACCCCTAAGTTTCATGTCCCATCTTACACCAATGTTTACCCCATTTTACCTTTTTTGGACCTTGAAACCTCCTATGACCTTTGTTCCACTACCAATATAAACTCAGTCTTCGTAAGGTCAGTGGTCAACCCCCCCACCAAGTTTCAGGAACGTGCGCCCTCGGTCTCCGAGCAAATAGGCCCGGTCCATTTGAAACTCTTTTGACCTCGAATGAACCCCGATGAACCCCTTTTATCCCTAACCATACAACTCTGGTCTTCATTCGGTCAAGGGGCACCAACCCAAGTGTTCAGGACCGTGCGACCCTCGGTCTCCGTAGAAAATAGACGCGGTCAGACAGGAACACCCAGCCAGAAAGACAGACAGACCACCGGTGGTATTAATATATAGTAAAAGCAAGCATAATTTCAACCAGATCTCACCATTCTCTCAGTTTTTTAGGGTACACTTTGAAACCGGTCCGCATAAAAAAACTGTCCTCTGCAGGGGACCTGGATTGCCTGTTGGTCTCATATTATGTGACCGGTTGTGGAATCTTATGTTGTATTAATATTTCAGCATATTCAAAAATTGTGTAAATGCAGGGCCATGTGGAGATAGTGCTCTTGCAAGTGAAGGAGCTACCCGGCCTAACGAAGCTGGATAAATAAAAACATTTCCCCCCACAAAAAAAATGAGGTATATAAAAAGTTTTCTAGACCATATGTGGAATCAGTGTGAAAAACAAAATGCCCATTCAAATGAGTCCAAACAAGCCATTATCTTCCCCAGCGGGGCAGGCACATGCAAGCTCTTGAAAAGAGGCTCTGGCCAGATTCGAACTGCGACCCGACAGATTCGAACAAAACTGGCGACCCGAGTAGTAAATAGTAGTCGAAGGACGTCCCAGGTATTCTCACAACATGCAACCAATTCTTCATGAGTAGGTCTTTGAGTACAGCCCACCTCATGAGTACCCATATGCCATTCTAGGTACACACAACAGTACCTAAATACTAGCCACTCCATGGGAAAGTACCCCCTGTGGGTACTCCCATGCAAATGCACTTTGTGCTTTGTGATTATTTTAGTATTCTGTACACATTTTTGGTAACCTGTGTTATATATTTTTAAATTAAAAATATCAGTTGATTTGGTTGATATGAACATGAGTGTATACAGTCTCCCCTATACCGGGTGTGGATTATGGGGACAATCAACCACACAGCAGAGGGGTCCACTCCCCAAAGAAATATTTTGCTTGCAATTTGAACCTTATTCAATGTTTTTTTTAGACACTCCCCACGGGGACTCCGTGGCATGTTGTATTAAATATAGTGTTAGTAAGCTTGAAAATGATCAGGAAAGGGTAAACAACAGTGGGAAATGGTGGCACCCTCTGTGGGCCAGTGCTGCCTACTAGGTAGCAGGAAGGGTAGTACCTGTGAAGGTACTCCCGAGTAGCTGCAGAGGTACTCCACAACTAGTGGCCTACATGTGTACCTGTCAGCTACCTAGCAAGCAATATGTGATTAGTACTGCGAATTAAGTAAAGATAGTTGTTAGCTGCTGTTGTACTCCCAGTGGCTTGTGCACTTCATAAGTATTTTTCCGGTAGGTACTGCATCAATTATGCATCAAGGGGGTACCCTCAGAGTAGAGTTAAGAGTACACATGGAGTAGCCTCTGGGTTACACCATGAGAATCTGGCTGTGTAGTCTTAAATCAATGGTTTTTGAGATGTCTATTCCCAAATGACCACTTCTCTTTTTTATCCATACAGAGACATGTACCACATACAACACAGATACCACTGCTAATGATTTTGAAATTTGGGTACCATGGATGCCTAGCTTGCCAGGCGGTGAAAAACTTCACATCAGAGTGAAAGGTGCTTCGCCTCTTCTAATTGCCTTGGCAAATACTCCTAAGCTGGACACAGAGAACTATTACGTCAGTAAGTAATAGCATGTTGCAACATCAAATTTCAGCTCAGTTTAGGATTGACTATCCTGTCTAGTCGGAAGTACGGAGTAATCTGTGCAGTGAGGTATGCAGTATCAGTCTGCCTAAATGCCAAAATGTGCTACGCTTTTAGTCACAGTCACATGCAACTTTTGGCCATTTTATCTCAGTTATTTTTGTAAGCTTTTTTTTACAAACGAGCTGTTAGTTGAAAGAGCAAGACCTATAGGCAACAAAATGTTTTTTGTTGCCTATTTTTTTTAAAACTTTCAAAATTATCAGACTTTGCCACAATACTGATAAAAAACATGCCAAAATACTTTTTTGCCAACTATATGCTTCTAGGTGGAAAGAGTGTAGGTAAATGTTATATTTAAAGATGCTATCAGTGATTTACCCGGATGAGTAAAAATATTTGAAATTTGCAGAAATACCTTAAAAGTGAAGGATAAGTCTGTAAAATTCCCATAAGTTACTTTTTCCAACTGAAGGATTGCCAGAAAAGGAAGAATCCGGCTGTGCTCTAAGATATGAATATCCATTCAATTATGTGTTGTAATAAGTGTCCATATGGACAGTAACGATTAAAATATCTGATTTTGTCCTTATTAGGTTCCTTCTGGTATTATCATTTGCTGGGTATGTTAGGATCTTGCACATGTGATTTTCTATGATTTTTTCTCGATTTTCTGATTTAGCAAATCACTGATAGTGCCTTTTAAAGTGACTGGTGGTGATTATATAACCTCTTCTGTATCTATATTGTCCATAGTTCTACACAAGACCACAAAACAAACCTATGTGGGAAATCAATTGATTACAACATTCAAATTCTGTTCTAATTTTATGTGTAATTTTGTATAATTAAGTTCTCCC
Source organism: Ophioderma brevispina (assembly GCA_023653785.1). Lineage (NCBI taxonomy): Eukaryota > Metazoa > Echinodermata > Ophiuroidea > Amphilepidida > Ophiodermatidae > Ophioderma > Ophioderma brevispina. The sequence goes on along the minus strand of JAMKCH010038039.1, from coordinate 38,703 downwards.
TAGGTCACAGTATTAATTTAATTGTCCAAATCTGGGCAATCAAAACCTAATTTGCACTAGTTTCATAATAAATACATACATGGCTTATTCCTCGAGTTGTTTGTTAATTGGTTTTATTGGTGATGAGTACATGTGGGTAGTGGTGCATGCAAGTAATACCCATGCACTGTGTCATCACTATTTGTGCATATTAATGAGCTGATTTGCATATTGGCAGGGATCTTGCAAGTTTTCACTTGCAGTATTTTTGAAATTGTGGGTGTTCTTCCAAAAAAATGTGCTATTATTTGCTTTAAAGGCGTAAAGAAGATCATCAGCCTCAACCCCACCATACACCCTATCAGACCCGAGATTTGGGTATTTGATCAATGGAAGGCTTGTATTTTTCTCATATCATCTTAAAATATTTTGGATATGAACTCTACTCCATTATTATACTTTGAGCATTAATTGGTTTAATTGAAAAAAAAAACTTGCAAATAAACTTGCAAATTCATTGTGTTTACTCCAAATTTCAGTGTTCCTAACAACATTGATTCAATGTTCCTTCCAACATTGATTCAATGTTGCTTCAAAGTTAAAACCCAACTTTTTGTCCACTGGGACATAATATGCTTATGATGTGGAGAATTAGAGGATTCACACCAGTAAATAACTTGAGAACAGGTAAGTCCAGCCCCACTGCAAATGAGGAGGTTTTTTTTTGGTGACCCTCGCCTAAGTATACCCTAAAAACTGAGAGAAATTGCGAGACCTGGGTTGCAAATCATGGTTGCTATCAATATTAAGTATAAAATCTGTAGGATATCAAAAAAAGGTTGTCATTGATATGTTATTTTGATCCGACAAACCAATTTTAACCATATTCGAAACAGGAACACCTGACTGAAAAGTGCTCTGACCTCCAGGGTCCACGGTGCATGCTAGTCTTCACGGTCCAGTCGCTCGAAAATTTTGGGGATAACTACCCTAATTCATGATTGATTGGGTAGGAGATATGATGACCTTCAAGCAGAATGTTAGCTTTAAGGTCTGAGATGTTCCATTGAGGAGAAAATGACGTTTTCATCTCGGCCATTTTGTACAGGAACGAATGGGACCAGGATTTAGTGGTGTGAAACCTCTAGTAAATAACTTGAGAAACAGGTAAGTCCAGACCCCACTGCAAATGAGGCGGTTTTTTTTGGTGACCCTCGCCTAAGTATACCCTAAAAACTGAGAGAAATTGCGAGACCTGGGTTGCAAATCATGGTGCTATCAATATTAAGTATAAAATCTGTAGGATATCAAAAAAAGGTTGTCATTGATATGTTATTTTGATCCGACAAACCAATTTTAATCATATTCTTACAGGAACACCTGACTGAAAAGTGCTCTGACCTCCAGGGTCCACGGTGCATGCTAGTCTTCACGGTCCAGTCGCTCGAAAATTTTGGGGATAACTTACCCTAATTTCATGATTAATGGGTAGGAGATATGATGACCTTCAAGCAGAATGTTAGCTTTAAGGTCTGAGATGTTCCATTGAGGAGAAAATGACGTTTTCATCTCGGCCATTTTGTACAGGAACGAATGGGACCAGGATTTAGTGGTGTGAAACCTAGAACCTGTATGAATTGGTTCCATTATAGGAATGAATTGGTGGCAGAATGTGTTAGTGCTGAGATGAATTTGTACCTGTACAATTAGGTTGGGACAAATTGGTTTCGGGATGAGCTAACCTGATATTAAATACAACTCTGTAAGTTCTGGTTTTCTGTTTTGTTTCCCTCATAATTCATTGACCTTAATTTAAATAAGTACTGCAATGGACTTTTATGTTAATTTTGCTAATATATTGATTTATCCTTAGCTATTGGATTGACCCAAGATAAAGCTGGTGATACGTCTACAGATGATGCAAGTATCTACAAAGAGACCCTTTCTGGCGGAAACGCTCCAGCAGATGACCCTCCACCAGCCTCATCTGACTCTGGGGATTTTGGGATATCAACATCCGCCTTCACTGACTTACATCTTGTTTACTCCGAATCCGGAGGAACAGGGACCTTGGCTCTGGGACTTAAGGATTTTGTTTTACCAACCGTGAGCTATCCGGATTCCACCCCTATCGATATTGTATGGGTTGGTTTGGACAGTGACTCAACAGCTGCAGAGTGGCAAATTTGCGATCCTGGTAAGTCGGTCATATCATCATGTGAGTGCAATAGCTGCCGTGGGATACATCTCTGTGCTACCATGTATTAGGATAACTCTTAATTTTGAAGACTCAGAGTGTTGGAAAAAAATGCTGTTTTTCAATAGTACATAGTTTCCATCCTCATTCTGAAATAGATTTCATCTTTTGTGAACCATGCATTAATGACTATAATGTAACTTTAGTGATTTTTTTAGCAAAAAAAGAACAAAATAGTCACGAAAACTGAACCAATTTGCCATCAGTGTATTGGCGGCAGCCATATTTGATTTGGTGACCTCTAGGCTCTATGACCTCCCGACCTAAATGTTTTTTATTCACAGTATTGTGGATATCATACTATGAAATCTTTTGTAAAGTATCATTGAAATATTGGGAATTTTTAACTTTTTAAGCAATTTGAATACTGTATTTTAGAAATGTCATGACGAAAAACCAGGAAAGTGAAAAATAATGTTGCCCTCATTAGGTGCCCTCTACACATGACCTTGTTCAAAATATTGTTTTAGTTTCAGAAAACAAATCTACCAAAAACTATTTTTGTCATGAATTTATGAAACTGAATAATTTTCAGTGACCTGTTATTTTTTTTATACTGAAATATGGAAAAAGAGTGACAAATATTGTAGTATCACGACTGAGTGAAGTAGAAAGCCTTGAGAAACAGTATCGTCTGCTGAATCTTTGACACTTAGCTGTGTTTTACTCTTAAATGTATGTTTTTCACAAAATTTAAAGGTTCCAGACATCACTAGAAACATTCTTAAGATGGAATATAAATGGAATTTCATTTTGGAAAATGCATATCATTTGAATTAAAGGCTAAAAAAGGTTTTTTGTTTGATTGAAGACAATCGTTTGCCCGATTTTGCAGTCACTGTAGGCCATTTTTTTGGCATGGGATAATAAAGGATCTTTAGAATTTTCTGAAATTTTCCTAAAACTTAGGGGTGGGATTTTACTCGAGCATGGGACTATACTCGGGTCAGTACGGTAAAACAGCATTAAAGGGACATAATGGCGTGGAAAAAAAATTTGACATACTGAAAAGGACCCTTACTGAAATCACTTCCACGAGTTTGAAAACAATTTGGATGTTACATTCTGTAAGAACAGAAGAGTTCTGGGGGGGGGGAGGTGGCAGTTTGTGGCAATATCTGGAACAAGGATGCTGACATTACTGCCACCATTTACCAAACTTGAAAAGCATGTTGTCATCAGCTCACAGACCATTGCTATTGTATATGTGCTAATCCCAGCTAATCCATCTTTCACTTGCCAGATCAATATCTTACTACAAGCCTAAAGTACAATGCCTGAATCCTGGTCTGAATGCTTTTGAATTGTGTTGCAAAACATGCTAGATACACTGTAATTCTGTCAGGGATGTGAACACCTTGCTTTTCTGTTCCAGAAATTGCCACAAACTGCCACCTCCCCTCCTGGAACTCTTCCTGTTTTTACTGTTTTTACAGAATGTAAACTCCAAATTGTTTTCAAACTTGTGGAAGCGATTTCAGTAAGGGTCCTTTTCATTATGTCAAATTTTTTTTTCGTAGCCCCGGGCTTTGCCCAGGCTACGACGTGTTCGAGCTATACATAACAGGTTCAACAAACAATATTATTGACAAGCACAGTATAATGATACCCTCACTGCAACCAACAGAGGAATTGCACTGGGGGAGAATGACAAAGTCAGCAAAAGTCAGAGAAGAACTGAATCTACTTGAAGTTCCAAGCAAAACATTGAATCAGTAGCTTAACAGGCAGGGGTGGGAGGGGGAGCAGGTTGCCACACACTCACACAAACACACACACACGCACACAAACACACACAAACACACGCTGCATATGTCTTTAGCAGTCTGATATTCTCTTTTGTATAATTTTTTTTTAGTGCCGAGGAAGATATCTGGAACAGGATTGGGAAGTGCTTCCATTTCAGGGGCCACGGGAGCATCTGGAGAAGCACAGTCAGCCTATGATGAAAGTAATTCACAGACTAATGCTGCCAATTGTGCAGAGTCGGGTAAGTGTAAATGCAGTACTTATTACACTCTAAATTTCAGGAATTTAAATGTTAATACTTTGGGATTGTAGTTAGAGACCAAGCAAAATAGATTTAAAATTAAATTCTATTTGCCTTAAATTCATCGTAATAGATTTGAATTTAAATGTAATGCATTCATATTGGCAAGAGTTCCATATGTACCCCCTTCTAAGTTTTACATATAACATTAACAAAGTGATATTGTAGTTTTGGCCTTGGGTTAGGGTCAGAGGGTGTTTGAATCAATCCCATAATGCATTGCAATGTGCCTATACTGTACTGTACTAAAACACATGTCAGTACTTAGGGATAAAAAGTGTTCCAAAAGTTCAAGAACTACCGGACATTTCATTATCATGCTAAAAATTCCTTAAGTACTAATGCTTTGTGGGCTAAAATGAGCTTAAAAGTCAGGGTTTTTAAGTGTGTTAAGGAATAGGAGTTGTTGGATTCAATGACCTATTGAGGTGAAATTTCCCAAAACTGGTGCATTGTGGGATTGACTCAAAACACCCTCTGGGTTAGGGTATTGTTAGTGTAAGGCCATAAATAAAAAAAAAATGGTGGTTTCAGAATATTTCAAAGGGGGTATTAGGCCCTTCACAATGGATTTTGAGTTTCCTGTTGCTCAGTGGGTTAAAAATTATTGGGGGCGGCTCAATTTTAATTATGCATTATTCATTATTTTTTTCAGATTCAAAACACGCGATACAAATTTCCACTTCCAATGCCATATCAACCTAGATTTTTAACACACACAATACAGAAACGAACCTCTAGCAGTAGGCTAACCCTCTCCTCAATCTCTTTCTTGTTTTATAAAGCATATACATTGACAAAGTTTGATTGGTGGAATAAGTAATTGAAAGGTCTAAGGGTTGTAAATTAACCCCATGTGTCAGCACAGCAGATGCTTCTGAATGCAATTTTTCATCCTGGTCTACTGAAGTTTTCTCCATCACAAGTTGCGTATTTACCGGGAAAGAGTCATCACTATTGAAATCGACATACGCAATCATTTCTCTGCTTCACGGTAAGTTTTTTATTTCAATGGTCAGCTCTTACCAACTTTGTAAAAATAAAATAAAAACAATATTGGAAAAATACCCCACAGACGTAGACCAAAGTCATTATTGGTTTCTAACCAGCGTTAGAAATAAGAAAAATATGTGGTAATCCGCCGTATTACCAGGTAGGACATTTGGTAATCCCCAAAAATTTTTAGTCATCCGGCGATTACCAAATTAAAAATTTTGGTAATCCGCTACCATTTTAGGTCATCTGTAATTTTTATTGTTTCCACAGTTCTCGACCTTTACATTTTAGATGTCAATTAATGAATTACAAAAAACCACCTTACCAATACAGCCTGAGAGAAATAAATCCTTCGTGGGAACTTAAATGTCCTCAGTTAAAAAAATTGTGTAAAATGGGGCACCCATCATGTGTAGCACAGAGTCCCTACTGACAGTGCTCATCCACCATTGAAACACAAAATAAGCGCCAAAACAACCGGGACCATCAAAAAACGTCCAGAAAACCATCCGAAGTGTCCACTTTTGAACATCATGATTTTGACACATTTTGGATGAAATGGGCAATTTGTTTTGCTATTATTGTTTCTGTGTTGAGACACAAAGGAGCCAAAAACACCAAAACTCCAGAAACTTCTGGGACCATCCAAAGTGACAACCTTTCTTCAAACAAAATATTTTGAACCAAACCTGTGAATCGGGATCCAGGAAATTTTCATAACCATTTACACACAAAGGAGCAAAAAACACTGAACCATCAAGGAACCATCCAAAGTGTGTAATTTGAATTTAACGAATCAATAATTCTTGACCATTTGGGACAGAAAAGGCCAATTTGATTTTTCAGGCATTGCTCAACAACCAACATACAGAAAGGGCCAAACACCCAGGGACCATCCAGTAACCATCGGAGATCATCCCAAAGTTCCACTTTTTCTTTAAAAAATCATTATTTTGACTATTTTGAACAAACAACGTGAATTGGATTCAAGACATTCTCATCACCCATTGAAACACAAATGGACCGAAAACACTGGGCCTCCAGAAACTATACCAGGACATACAAAAGTATCCACTTTGCTTGAAAAATACACTATTTTGACCTCTTGAACCCAACATAGCTAATTTTGTCCAACACAGTGCTCACCACCCCTGATACACAAAGAAGAAAACACTGGGAACCACCCAGAAAAATCTGGGAACCAACCCACAGTGTTAACTTTTATTCACAATAATTTTGATCATTTTTGGAACCAACAGCGCAATTTGGGGTTCAGGCAATGATTTAATAAGCCATTGAAAACAAAGGAACCAAAAACCCCTGGACCCGCCATGAAACCATCGGGAACCATCCGAAGTTGTCCACTTTCTTAAAAAATATTATTTTGGATCATTTTAAACCAAAATAAGCGATTTTGGGTTCCAGCAATGGGGGGTCACACCCATAGATACACAAATGATCCAAAACCCAGTGAACCATTCCGAAACCAGCTGGGACCATCAAAAGTGTCCACATTTGTGTAAATTTTTTTTATATTTTTGACAATTTGTTATTTTGAACTACAAAATAGCCCGATTTGGGTGCAGGAATGCTCATCTTACCTATTGAGCAACTCAAAGTACCAAAACACCGGGAACCATCCAGAAATCACCAAATGCTCCCATCCCCTCCCCACCCATCTCTCCCCTGAACTCCCTCAATCATGCATCCCTGATCTTTGAAATATACATGTTTGAAACTTGATCAGCAATTTATATGTTTGTACCCTTTAACAATACAACAATGGCTCCTAGTACTGCACTTACATTGAAGACCACCCATGTTTTGAGTTCAGTCCTTTGTGGTTTTACCGCCCAAACCCTCCAAACTCCGACTTTTAATAAACTGTCGGGTGAAAAGGCTGTCCGAAAGCATATTATGAAAGCAAATTTGTTGTAAGAAAATCTCATCATACTTGGAAAAAATCTTGACTCTTTACGGAAACACAAATATGAATTCAATGAAAAATAATGAATTATTTGGGATTCTTGGCATTTACGGACACGGGCGGGCCCAACAGGAAACTAAAAATTCTTGTGAAGAAGCCTTATATGGAACTATTTCTAATATTAATACAAAAGTGATTAATTTTTCATCCCTAACATTGATTGGTGCCTAACTACAATCCAAGGATTAACTTTTAAATCCCCTGAAATTAAGAGTGTCTACATTAAAAATGGTTTCCCGTATATCACCAACATACTGTTTTTTTTTGGAAATGATTTTCCCCATAAATGCCTAAATAACTTGAAATGTAGTCCAATCCTTTGTTGGTAAAACCATGCATGCTTGATCTAAGGAAAGCCTTTGATACAGTGATCACAATATCTTCTTGTAAAACTTTAATTAGGTATAAAATACTCTATTAAATGTTTAGTAGTTAACCTTTCTGGTTGTACTCATGTACATCCACTCTTTCTGATTTTACTGAATTGTATGTGAATGCCAAGGCATAAATTGATGGGCCCGTTATCATTTCTTAGTCTATAAAGAGGCGGGAGCAAAGACTTGGGTCAACATCATCGTTCATGTCGCCTCACTCGACATCTTCAGCTTTGCAGGCCTTTGGTAGTTGACAATGGACCCTCTACATCATATCAATGCAAGGTAGTTAGTGGTGTCAATTGTGGTGTCACTTTTTCAATAGGGCCAATTTAAGTTTACACAGGGGTCAAAACTTTTAAATTACTCCAATCATGTTGAAATGTATGCTATATTGTCCGTCTAGTCATAAGGATTCCAAAAATGTATAGTTTTGTACCATCTGTGACCATTGGTTTTAGAGTTATTGGGTAAAAACTGGCTAAAAGTGAAAAAAGGTCAATTTCCATTGTACTGGGTCAAAATCAGAAGTTGCTCCATTTTGGTAAAAAATGAAACAAATTGTTCATCTAGCTTAATGTGTCAAAATAAGGAATAGTTTGTAGCATCTGCAATGCATAGTTGTCATGCTATGTGACAAAATAGGTCATGGGGCACATAATCCAATTGACATTGACTTTCTTTGACCTTTATCTTGATTTAACATTTAACATAATCAAAATATATACCTCATATATAGATCCTGTCATCTGATTGGTTAAAAGTGGAGGCATGAATTCAACTATCTTCAAGAATTGAACCAAAATGAACTATGCCCTGGGAGAGCGGGCATCTCATTCATGAAACTATGCCAGGAACTCTTCCCAGCCATAGAGCCTGCCGTACGGACTATCCATCCGTATTATGAGTGTACATATTGAAGCTGGTGTAAAAGTCTAGAGATGAATATAAGCAGACCGTATTTTGTTTACTAGTATGTGGGGAGTCGTGCTGAGTGTTAAAGTTTGATAGATACAAACCGGGGGTCCAAACAAGAGCAAGGGAATGGCTGAATCACAGCATCAGTAGCCTATTCATGCTTTGAGGTTGTTGTTACTGCTCGTACTTGAAACCTATCCCCTCTGATGTTGCTTGACAGCGACCTGTCATAGCGCCATCGGCGCCGCTCTGTGCTTTTGGAAATAAAATGGCTGCGCCCATGGCATCGGGACTCAGGTTTGACGGGTCGCTGGCAAACGATTTTCTAAGTCTAAAATTCTACCAAAACCGTTGATAAGCACCTAGATCCAAAGATTTCTGCATAAAATCAAGAGACAACATTGTGTTATAGGTGATTGTAACAGAAATATAAGTTGGAATTATCACATTTAGTCGTGATGTGTGTGTGTGTTTTTTCATCGTGTTAGGGAAATGCTTGAAGCGGTGATTGTAAAAGTTGCTGATTCGAGCTGCAAGGAAAATTGTACACATCTTGCCGACAAAAAATGGCAAGAAGTTGATTACGGCGATCCGTTTTGGACTCCACATCACTTCCTCAACACAAGAAAGGTTGATTGCTAATTCTTGACAAGTTTTGGACCCTAAGTTACACAAATGTTAAACCATGCATGCACGCCATGACAACATGGCCTACAGCTCATGATGAGCTACACATGATATAGGCCTGTGTTTATGACAAAAATCTATATATTCGGTATATAGAAACAATATGACTGCTTTTTATTTGGAGCATGGTTGAAACTATAGGCCCTCCGTGATCTCGAAACCATACTATGGGCCCCGAGGCGTAAGCCGAGGGCATAGTATGGTTTCGAGATCACCGAGGGCCATAGTTCAACATGCCCTCATAGCGTCAATATTTGTATACTATACTTTTTGGGAGTCCTCTTCCTCAGGCAATAATTTGCAAGCATTTAAAATATAATCAGAGTAACTTTCAGTGTTGACTCCTGTATAAATTGAGTTTGACCTTTTTTGCACTTTTAGCTATTTTTACCCAATAACTCTAAAACCAATGGTCATAGATTGGTACAAACTATACATTTTTGGAATCCTTGTGACTAGACGGACAATATGGCATACATTTCAACATGATTGGGTAATTTAAAACGTGGCCCCTTAGTTGTTAAACTTAAATTGGCCCACGGATGAAAAAGTGACACACAATTTGGACACCACTAACTACCTTGCATTGATGTAGAGCGTCCATACTACCTACTAAAGGTGTCAACCTTAGATGTAGTCGGGCATGAATGAACTCCCTAAATAAGGACCCTATGATATTCTGATCCTCCTCTATATAAATGATCTGGGCCAAATTGTATTTCGCATTTGAAAGTAATGTATGTGGACAACACAGTAATTTTACTACACCTTTAAATGTAAACACCCAAATTGTTTACATATTTGTGGAAGTGATTTCAGTAAGGTCCATTTCATTATGTCTGAATATTTTTTCTTGCCATTGTGTCGCTTGCTTCTTTGAGATTTTGGCCCAAAATTATGCTCCAGACCATATGGTCCTGGAGCATAAGGTATCGGAGAAATATTCTAAGTCAAATTTAATGCACATGCTCCAGGACCATATGGCAAATATGGTCCTGGAGCATATTTCTCCACTGCTCCAGGAGCATATTTTGCCATATGCTCCTAGACCATATGTGTATTCAAATATGCTCCAGGAGCATATTCACCATATTCAAATATGCTCCTGGACAATATTTTTTTATTTATGCTCCAGGACCATATGGCAAATATGGTCCTGGACCATTTGACTTAGAATATTTCTCCAGATATAATTTCGGACCAAAATCTCATAGAAGTGTGTCACTTTTAAGTTCATGATAACAGATCAATGGGAATTTTCTTCAGTAAGTCAAAGTATGGCAGTAAGCAGTACCTAAAATGGCAGTATGGGTATGGTGCGGCGGTCAAGATCCCCAGTTTGTGCCTCTTCTGCAGTTCTTTAGTTCAAGTATGCATCGGTACTTGAGACTCACTCTACTTTGCCACAAAACTAAAAAAATTAGCTCCATGGCTAAAATGTTCAGAAATTCTACCAGTTCTTTATTAGCGCCACAACCATGCAATTGATCTGGCCCAAAATTCATGATCATGAAATGTCTTGGGTTTTTGAAATTCTTGAACACTTTTTATTCCAAATAAACTTACTGACATGTGTTTAGTACAATTCAGGATAGACACATTGCATTGAATTATAGGATTGATTTAAAACATCCTTTGTTGCGGAACAGTTAATAATTAACGATGCATAACACTCCCAATTAAGAGCATTATTTTGTTTTCAGAATCTCATCCAATATCTTTGTACACAGTTGAAATAGCCAGTAAAACGTGAATTAGCTCATGACTTAGCTAGCAAAGTAATTGTGCCGTCCAATTATTTTGATTGTTTAATTTGCTAATGATCGGTGGAGATTGTTAAAGCGGGCACTTCAATCATCTGTTACGTAATCGGTGACCCAAACTGCTGCACACAGAGCTTGTGTGTGGGTCTCACCAACTCTTAAGATTGTTCTCCGAAAACAAAAGCCTATCACAAAATAATGCTGTAACAGATTCAGCCATACTTTAAATATATTATTGCATGACATCTTTCCCCTTATACCCTTGAACGGTATTGATAAACATGATCAACTTTTTAATTTATGGCGAAATATCCCTCAATAGGTGATTCAAGAGCTGTCCAATTGCTGCTGCAATGTACATGTCCCATTGAAAGCACATGCCAATTATAGCTTTGCCACTCGTCACCCACTTTTCGAGGTCTCCGTAAACACCCAAAATATAGATTTATGAATGAAAAGTGGAAACCGTTAGCTGTGATTGTCTGGATCACTTCGCCGACTGGATTTCGGTGAAGTTCAGATGATCAGCTTCTCAGCCATCTTAGATATTTTCAAATCCATCGAGTGGATCAAGAGCTATGTTTTTTGAAGTTTTTAACAGTCATTTTCAGTACTAAGTATGTAAATTTTGCAATGATATCATTTCAGACACTTTCAACAAGATCTGGGCAGGCACAAAGCCATAGCCAATGATCCTACCTTAAGTGTCTGGGCTAGTTGTCTGGTGTTTCGTGTCCTGTGTCTTCTTCCTAGTTTTCGGATGTGCATCTTTTCATTCTCAAAATGAAATTGTATAGTAATAAAGGACGCAAGATTCTGAAAACAAAATTATTACAAATTGGATCGATTTTTTTCCTCACTATACTCTTAACTAATTGTCTAATCTAGTGATTTAAAAAAAATTGTGATCATCGCTGTGCAACTCGCACAATTTTTTAAAAAACTCATAGCTCGACCAATTACTGGAGAATTTGCTCAAATTGTTGTCCCCGCCGAACTTGGGACTATAAAATGGGCTCCGTCCTTATGTCCATATGTATATCCGTGTGGTCTGATGTATGTCCTTATGTCCGTGATAAAATGTTAACCCTGGATCATTTGGGCATATTTTTTTTTCTGGGTGAGCTAGAGTAGCCAAACTTCAGTATATTGTAGGAGGGGAACCCCTACTAACTATGTAATTCATCCCCCCATGGTCCTCCCCGGGTCTGTCATGGGGTAGGGAAAAAGGTCAATCTCACAAAAAGGTCAACATTTGGCCATATTGTTTACGATTGATATACTGGAGTGCCGTACGGGCTCCGATGATTTAACTTGGTGGAAAGAAGCGGGTTGATGAGTTTCTCGACCTGATTAGATTTTGGGGTGTCTCTCGGAGTTTGAGGGTGGGGTGTCTCTAGGAGGTTGTGGGGGTGGGTGTCTTGGGGAGGGGAGGGATGTTGTCTTAGGGAGGGAGGGGTGGGGTGTCGGGGAGGGAGGGGACAGTTGGTGTGTTGTGGTAGGGACGGTGGGGTGTCGTGTCGGAGGGGGACGAGAGAGGGGGCTGGGGTTTCTCGGGGAGGGGCGGGGTGGGGTGTCAGGGAGGGGTACGGGTGAGGTTCATAGACATAATCATTGTAGTTGCATTTATCGCATGTTCGTGATCGTGACATTCGGCGGTGCGGGGGACATATTTTACGCATTGCGTAAATCCGAGTTCGCCTTGTTTTATCAAAATTGGACATCAAATTGGGAAAAAAATGGCTGATTGTGGCTTTAAGCTTTTTTTTTACATGTAACCCCCATTGTAAAATTGGCTTTTTTGTTTATTTTTTGTTTACAGGATCAAGTAATAATCCTGTGTGGCGGTTTACATCAGCGGCAACATAGAAAAGATAGTCTCTCTTGTGGCTATATGGAGAATGACAGGTGGTAGGTTACACAATTTGAGATTTTATGTAACAATTGCCCTGATTAGCTAAGCTTTTACTGTGATTTATGACAAGAATTCATATGATATTTTAGGAGGGGTGGAAAATGTGTGATGCTTCACAGGGTATTTATTTTTTTTAACAATAGTCGTGTTCACACGGAGGCCGAAACTCTGGAGTTTTCAAAACTCTGGAGTTTCGATCAGGGTGTTTTGACCATGTGGACGCATTCGGGGTTTACACTCCGGAGGTTTACCGAGGGTCTAGTGGGTTTTATCCCCCTAAAAACTTGGTGGTGAAGCTCAAACTCCGATAACCTCCGAAGTGTTTTGGAGTGTTGTGCCGTGTGGACAGCTTTGGGGATAGTGAGCGGAGGTGACCTCACAAGATCAAATTCCTGTGTTTGAATATCACGCGGGAAAGTCCGCGGCTTCTGGTATGTTGACTTCCGGTCTACACCCCGATATGAGAAACTTAGGAAAATGGTCGGGGGGAGGGGGGGGGGGTGATTTCAGAGTTTTGGCCATCGTGTGGACACAATTTGGAGTGAAGTAAATAATTGGATTAAATTTCACCTCCGGAGTTTCAAACCCTTGGAGTTTTGTCACCGTGTGAACATGGCTAAAATGTATATTTGCTCATTTAAAGTCTGGGTAGTAAGTATGGTGAAACTTCAATAAATAAAGTCCAGATCCCTCCTTATCAATACCTTATCATTAACTGTGTCTTCCGAGTTGGATCACATGGCTCAATTCCGCCTATCACACCATCACCCACTCCCCGGGCTAAGCTCCATTTCCTTAGCGTGCTTCAGTTTAATTGTATTCACTTACCAGGTATGTCAAGTCACCGCTACCCAAACTATTTCAAGATTTGTGTTGTTTTTGTATACAAAAATATGGTGAGGAAAATACTGAGGGGATAAAGTATTACTAGTGTTTAATGTTTATAATTTACAAAATAAATAGGCTTGGGTGTAGAGAGTATTTTGACTGTTCTGAAAATTGATAGATCAAGATATGAATTAAATGAATTTTAATTACTGATTATTTTGATGTTTAGAGATCGATTTAGTCTTAAAAATTATTTCAGTCAAAATCCTTCTAAATTGATTAAATCATGTAATCTACCTTGGTATAGGGATTAATTTAGTAGCATTCCCGACTTCTAGTTCATCTGAATTTCCATATTATAGAGTGTAATATGCCAAATAGTTTTATGCCAAAATGCCTAATACATTCACTTATACAATTTTTTTCCTTTGCTAAGATGCAGTCTTATGATCACTGCTGCTGTGATTCTTGGAACTTTCATAGACAGTCTGTGTGTGAGCAAACAATCTGTTTCATTTCTGATGAAGATATTTTTGCAGCAACTAGGTCTGGCCATGGAGGTAGTTGGGACCAAGTTAAGGGCACCATACCCTATTGTAATAGCCTTGTTTCCAGCCCCCCAGATTTTATGGATATGGTCAATATTTTGATATCTGAAGCTACTATTTTTTTCATTTATCCTGTGAAATCTTAGGACTAAAGGATGTTTGTTGGGATGGTATGAGCGAAAATGTGCTCATTATAATGTTAACGGTTCAGTTATTTATGGGCTTACAAAAATCATGTCTTTTTGGAAAGGGCTCACACTCAAATCAAAAATTTCGTGCAAAACTGTATAGATGGGGTCAATAAGTTCAATGTGAAAACTAAAATTAATTCAATCGGGTCATCTTCCTTCAATGCTGGGATTCTAGCAAGTGATAGGCAAAGGAGAACTTACATGTAATGTTAATTTGACGCTAGCATGGGCTAGGACTTCATAGCTATAGGCCCTGAATCTGGCGAGGCCTAAGCCAGGTCAAGTTCAAGTGAACTCGTTAGCCGGAGCTTTAATGACAAGATTCAACTAAAACAAATGATGATGTTTTAATTTGGCCAATGAAAGAATATTTTCATTCAGTTGAAAGAATATTCCATAACTTGAACTATGCCTTGTTTAATGGAAAAAAAACATTTTCATCTTTCAACTCATGAAATATTTTACCACTGCACTTCAGCAATTTATATTTACACTATCTTTCATTCATTTCAAGGTGGCAGTAGTGCTAATAGGAATTTAGAAGGCACTCAAGTGTGGGTAGCAAGTCAAGGTGTGTGTAACCCCAATGCCAACCAGTGTGGGGCCTGATATTAATCAATGGAAAATGGATATACTGCAGGGGTAAGAAAGATATGGTATTTAATTTGAGATATGGAAAGAAAAAATAACAATACAATTACAACACACACTTTGTGCGGATGCTATTCTAATGGAATCACACTACTACATAACTCCCCATAGACTTGTTGTACAAAATGACCTCACCAAACGTCAATTTCTCGGCTATTAAAGCGAACTAATGGTATTCAAAAAATGGATTTTTTGAAATTAGTGGACCATACTCTTCAACGAAATGAAAAAAGTCATATGATGAAGGCTACTTTTTTGCGCTACAGAGCATCGAAAGATGTGCATCGTTTTCCAAAACGTCCACGCCTAGGTGACATGCTACTAGAAATTTTAAATTGCACTGTTTCCCCAAACCATAAGAAAAGAAATTATACAAAAATGGACAGACAAAAATC
This sequence comes from Ophioderma brevispina, assembly GCA_023653785.1. Lineage (NCBI taxonomy): Eukaryota > Metazoa > Echinodermata > Ophiuroidea > Amphilepidida > Ophiodermatidae > Ophioderma > Ophioderma brevispina. The sequence goes on along the minus strand of JAMKCH010038039.1, from coordinate 23,164 downwards.
TTTACCACCCTAATGGTAGTTTGTTACACCAACACCCCTTTGGATTATTTTCAAATTCATTAAAGACACAACTTTCAACATTTTGTGATCTTCATTTTAGGCAAGGGCCATATTTGAGACGCCAACAAGTCTCAGCAACTGGCGTCGTCTGCTACACCTAGTTTATTAGTTGTGTGGGGTTCTAATGGACTCAAAGGGTACTTTAAAGGGGCAAAACAGAAGATTTTGGGGCACCCATAATATTGTGCCTATGTAGTGATTTCATATAGATTAGGACCCAACATGAGATTTCTACCTTGTCTTTGGTACCGAAATGGCCTTGAAAGTGAAACCAAGAGGCAATTTTCATTTACTTCAATATAAAACATAGGCTGAGTTATTTATATTTGCTCCTATACAAAATTAGAAAATTTCACATTTTTTGTACCACAGAAATATTTTTCATACTTAAATCCTTTCACATTGGGGTACTTTTTCATAAAAAGCTTTAGCATGGTCCAAAAATCAGAATTTTCATAATCTTTAGGGACCCTGTTATGCAAAATCTCTCTTTGTAGCTTTAACTTAAGGGTTGCACTAGAAGATAAGGGGTTGGTCTCGAGTGCATATTTGATTGTCAATTTTAAGAATCTAAGAGTAGGCACTGATATATAAAATACATTCTAATTGATGGCAGAAACTCAGTCACATTATATAGGGCAATTTCTCCTATGTTAATTTATAAAATTTGAATTGCTGTTTCACCTACATCATTTTTGTTATACTGGTAAGGAATGTGGCTTTATTCTAATAACAAAGGATGTGAATATTAATAATCAAATTTATGCAAATTTCAAAATTTTGTATGACTACAATCCTCGACAAAAATGTTGGGTCACTTTGACCGTTTTAGGGAAAAGGTGACCCCCTCACCCCCAACTCAATGTTGATCCGAGTCATTGTTGTCAGCAGCTTCCCAGGCCCACCACATTGATTGATGGGGAGTGGGGAAGAAATTGGTAAAAGGGAAGACCGCTGCTTTCTAAAGACTATGACTTACACAAATTCGATCTCATTTGTGCACATTGCAAATGATTCCAATATATTGCATCATTTGTTGGCTGTCCAAATATTTTTTCGATGATTGGCCTGAGTAAATGCAAAAAATCTCATCTAAATTCACTTTTTTTTACTATATCTTAAAAACTAACAAGATATAGATACCAAATTTTTTTCAGGATTAGCAAAAGCCTTATAGGCCACACTCACATAAACCTTTTGGCCAATTACTTGCAATAAGGGACCCTTCAATAATTATACCGTGAAAGATTATACACGCTCACATAAGCACTCAAAATATAACCCGAACCAAAAATAGTAAAGTAGTATTCGTTCATATCTTAAAGACTTTCTCTACAAATAATAAAGGAACATAGAAATGTTAAGCCTATGAAGGTAAACACCGTTTTTTTAAAATAATATTGCAAACAATAAATATAACGAAAAAAAACAAGAAGAAAAGGAGAGAACGATACACGTTAAAAATACGTCGATAAAATGTGAAAAAGGAGAAAAGCTGAGGAGGTCTCAAAGAAAGGGAGGGTGTTAAGTCATGGAATAAGGGTAAATGAAGAGTAATGGGGAGTCGCGAGGAACACAAGAGAGGACGGTAAGTAGACTATTCGAACATTGGTATGGGAAGGGGGGATAAAAAAAATTAAACGGGATGGCGGAGTAGGAAAGGGGTAAATTGACGCAACTAAACACCTTTTTAGCATTTGATTCATTATGAAATCCTAAGCTATTTTATCACGGAATGCCAAACCACCAAAGTAAAAATGGACAATATATCGCCAATAACTATTCTGAAAGATTGTGCAACTTAAAAAAAATATATAAACACATAAAAGAGTCACCCAAATGACAATGACCCGCAACATGATGAGTCTTGGGGTACTCCGTCCTATACCACTGCACTACCCAAGAATGCCAGAAAAACACGGCTTGTCGGGTTATTTTTACCCTCTACCCACCTGGAAGTGTGAAGTATCAATATCTCCTACACAAGTTTCCCAATTAATACTTTGTTATTCTTCAACATTGATAGCCGGTCCTTTGCATCTGTGTGAGAGATCATTCTTTGCGTTGCGTCTTCATTCGGTCTCGGGCTTTTGTCAGCGACTTTGACTTCGACGAAATACCGTATGTGCGCATTTCTTCATTAAGGCGCGCGTTGATAATTACGGTATCGCTATGACATTTTCCTCTATGCTCAGCACTGAGAAATAAACAACCAAACAACGATACCAAAACAACATACTTCTACAGAAAAATAAACAACAACAAAACAAAGATCCAAATCAAACGCCAAGGAGTAGCGTCAAAAGTGTGTGAGGATGGACTACTCTGGGGATAGCAAAAATCTGTCTTTTTTTCTTCACTTTTGATTTATCAACTTAGAAATACCCATTACCCATAGAGTTTAAAAACAGAAAACATTGCAAGCCAAATGCGGGGGGGGGGGGTGATATCATATCAAGAACATTGAATATTAAGGTGAATTAAGGTGAAATGTTACAACAATAGTTAAGTCACTTGTGGCTCACTTGTTACCATTATCTAATCGTATCGGCAAATGCGCACTTTTACATAATTCTCATATACCTGATACATGTGTCTTCACATACTAATTGACAAGTGCGGGTTTGCCGACTCTGTGCTTTAGGTACAGGTATAGAGTGTACTTCATCACGAGTACACAACGCTTAACACAATAAAACCGTTGTAGAACCTTAACCTCGAAACTAAATTATTAATATATAATACAATTACCTTTCTTTTTCGGATGGTGTACAGCGTGTCAATTTGCCCTAAACTTACTATAGTCATGAAATCGCATTAATGATGAAAACCTGTAAAATGTCACCCCTAGTACATGAAACATTGTTTAAAATGAGAGAACAGTCCAAGAAAAGGGATTTTGTGACTGTTAACCGTTTCCTGTAAACTCGGAAACACACCTGCAATGATTCTGGTAACGGGATTTTCTTTGCTTTGTTTCGGGTTTAAGCACTCTCCAATATTGGCATAGTCAGTAATACTACAGACTGCCACTGAGCACATTGTTTCGAATCCCGCAAATGTTTATACAACATTATATATATTTTCTTGATCCTTGTGCGACCCTCTATCATGTCATATTTGTTGTCACGATTTTTGAATCCTATGGATTTTTTTTATGTTTTTAATTTATTTAGAGTGGATAAGTGTTTCTTAATTAGAGTATATTGATCATTATAATAGCAGGACTTATTATCCGGTCAGACCATACTCACCTGGCTATGTCCATCCACGGCCAATTAATATTTAGTCCCCTGTCCTGTCGAAATCCTATGCAGCAGGAGTTTCCGGCCTGACTCTATTTTCTTGTCAATGTGTAGTCTATGGGTATGCTTTTGAAAGTGCCCATGTTATTGAAATATTGCACAGAAATGTCAACTTACATGTTGACGCAGCCCTATATCATAATTCCAAGATAGAACCCCAAACCGAAATGGCTCATATATAATACAACCGTTTCATTTGTATAGCCTTCACCTTCCACGCACAAGCACAAGTGAATACAAACAAAGGGGTTTTTGTGACCGTTCCTAAACTTTTTATTTGAGCTGTTTGTTTTTCCGACGATTGAGTGCTAATTAAATTAAAAGTAATGTAAAAATATTTGTGACAACCACCTTCTGTTTTAACGATATCAAAGGAAATGCAATAAGTGATGGTAGTTTCAATTTGTGTAGTATTGTCCTCTGACCTCTGCTTTCTAAAGGAACTGATGACTTACACAAATGAGATCGAATTTGTGAACATGGCAATGATTCCACTATATTGCATCAAGTTGTCCCCATATTTTTCGATGATTGGGTAACTGTCTCTAAGAGGATTTTGCTTCGAAGGGCACACACACTAAATACGCACGCATTTCATTAATGGTTTACTTCCGTAAAAAAAACAGCTAATTTTGAGATGGTGTTTAACGGTCCTGTGCGAGTTTGGGAAGATCTGTAGTGCCATATTATTTCAAATCAAAGGTACATGTGTCTTTAACACATGATATGATTTTGAATTCTGTTACATTTTGATTTTCAGGAGAAGTGGCCCTCGGTGTTGAGATGCCGTAAATGAGTTTGCAGGCGTGGAAAATGGCACGGTCGCTCTTTAGGGTCTCGTATCGGAAAACGAATCGGAAGACCACAATACATTGAAACTATGTAAATTGATATATATGGTATGCCAATATTGCCGCTTGAGTTCGAACTCGTCGCTTTCAAACGGGTATTTTGCGTGTATTTTCAGTGGTGCAGTATTTACTGGTGTGGCCCTAAAGACGGCCTATTGTAAACTCGGTGTAACCTAAAGACTATGTAATATTTTCGCCCTAATGTTACTATTAGCCCACCATTATTATTATTGTTTTACGTATTATAATATTATAATGTTGCACTGGTAAGCCTGGAGAGATGTCCATCTTGATTTTGTATTTTTTCATGTAAATGCAGTGCCGCAATAAAAAATGCAGTGCAGATCTGGTTGGAAATAGTGTCTCGATTCGTCGTCCTGAAACCAGTTCCGTCCTGACACTATGCTAAGTGGAAGCTTTATGTAATAGAATTGGTAAAGGATGTTCTGATATTAACCAATTAAAGGTGCCACGAGAATTTTGCTATCAGGTGTCCCCCTTATAAAATCGAAAGTAACTATTTTTGCTATGATTGGACATCTGTCCATCAAAAATATCCCCATCTGAAAGGATTAAGCCCGATAAATGTTTCTGTTTGTACAAAAAATTGTGAAATTTCTAATTTGTGTATCGGACAAATACAAATCAGCTTATGTTTTATTTAAGCATATAAGCAAATCAAAATCCCTGTTTTTCTCCCTTTAAACGACATTTCTGTAGCCAAATACGAGATAGGAACTCTATTGGAGTGGTCTAATCTATATGAATTACTAATTATGACACATATATCGCTGGGCGTGCCTCAAAATCGTTTGTTGCACCTTTACTTGCATTAAGACAAGCATTTAAAGCCTTCCTGTGATGCCAATATACGGTAACATGTGAGTGCAGAAGGTCGTAAGTGCATAGCTGCCATTTGTCCCAGAAATTTCCCATCAAACTTACTATCCAGTGTCAAGTCTTTGGTCAGGTGGCTCTTGAAATGGTTTCTTCAGGCAACTGTAACCATTTCAGAGCCACTGCCTCAATGAACGATAAAGTGAGATTCCGATAATGCAGCACACATTTGGTCACGTGGCATCTATTGCACTTATGACCTTCTTTGCACTCACCGTGAACGGGTTATCTTTCCAATGGGAAATGGTATGCTGCATTCCTCTGTAAGCAACCAGAATTGTGGGGGGGGATGGTTATGCATGCATGTATTGTACTAATCCCAAGATTGAGTTTGTACTGATAGAAAGACATTGCAGAGCCGACATTCGGTTTTTATCCCCCTGGCTTGAAAAGCAGAAGGGGATTATGCTATCAGTCAAGGCGTCGGCGTCGTCGGCGGCGTCCAACACAATCTTGTGAACGCGATAACATGAGACCCATAAGGGTTATGGTGATGTAAACTTGGGTGGGTGGGATCGGACGACGGGACTGCCATGCCCTTATCTGATATTAGATTATGGGGTGGCATATTGCTTAATTAGGTACCTAATTTGCATAATTAATTTGATGAGTTAATTTGGGGTTAATCTTGTGAACGCGGATAACATGAGACCCATAAGGTTATGGTGGATGGTAAAATTGGTGGGTGGGATCAGGCCTTACCATGCCCTTATCTGATAGATTATGGGGTGGCATATGCTAATTAGGTACATAATTTGCATAATAATGAGTTAATTTGGGGTAAAACCGCTCCCGCCAGGGGGATTTAGCGGTTCGAGAACCGCGACGTGTATTTTTACCTCTTGGCATACTTAGCCATTTGGAAAGGCAGGCACCTCAACTTTTTAAAATTTTGATTGTTTTTTTTTTTAAAAAAAGTAAAAAAAATATTTTTCTTTTACATAACATACTCCTCATCTGGTTCCAAAATCTACGGTATAATTGCAAAATTAGCTTTTGTGTAATAAAAAAATTGGTGCAACACAGAACCCTTTAATTTCAGGGTGTACTTTATAGATGCTATTGTAAAAATGAAGCTTTTGGTGGATATGATAAATGTATTTGTAGAAGCTGGAAAGGGGAGGGACAGTGAGTGGCCAATTAAAGAAACATGAGGACATTTATCAGAAAAAACCACCACTAATTTGTTTCAATGTATTAAATCACACTTGAAGTGAATAAGCCCAAAATGTTGTCTTTATGTAATAAAAAGGTGATTGAGTATTTTTCTGTTGTGCATGATGGAAAATTCATGCCAAATTCTTTATAGGGCCAATTGGGAGAGAGAGCCAACTTACATTTTTAAATTTCCTTTGTACTTGTTTATCAAAAAACCATCAAAACGTTCTCAGGAGGCCGGAGGTGTTCTACAACAATAATCAAGTGCAAATTTAGAGAAATTTGCATCCTCAGAAAATCTCCTTGTGTCACTTTAAGTCCTAACAATAAATTACCCATAAGAATGCATTCTTAAAGGTGCGTGTTCCGATCCCCCCCTGATTTACCCGGAAGTAGTATCGATTTTGATATCAGATGAAAGGCCGTATTTTTCTCATTGTTGTTCTGAAATTTGAGCCCTCAAATCCATTCCACTCCCAAGATATAAACAAAAAACCGCCGTTTTAGTGGTTAACCATCAATATTAGCACAGTATTGAATAGGGCTTTGCAACATGCATTATTGCGTCTACCATCAAAACCGCAAGTTTGTTTCCCACGGTACTTGATGATGTGTATGTGCAAGTGCCAGGCTCTCATATCAAGTAGAGAACACAATACACATGAATCGGAACAAGCACCTTTAATTATTTATTGTCCCCTAGTAGGCATTGGAAAAAAGTGAATCTGGTCAGATTCGAACAAGCAACTTTAAAGCAAAATTAGCCTTAAAATATTTTAGTGTAATTGTTTTTCTTTGACTTTACAGTTACTCAAGACAAGCAGTCGAAGTTGTATTTCTCAATGCCTATATTCACAGTATTAGAGTCGGAGACAGTAGACCTGACCGTCACCCGTGATCTAGTGCCTGAAAGTACATGTTCATTTGTTAGTAAGTATACTTAATTATTGGATAACCATTTGAAGAAGAGCCCGGGTCCCACAAAATGGAACCAGTGGCAGTTAGGGTGTTCTAAGTTTCCCCTCCCCATGGGGGGTCCTTATTGTGGCATGGGACAGGACTCCCATTCAAGAACCTTTGTTTTAACAAATGCCGGCCCTAATCAACATTGCCCATTCAAATATAGAGATTAACCGAATTTGTAATCGACATCGGATCGGGGGCCGAATTTTGCAAAATCGGCAAAAAATCGTAATCGGCAAAATAAATGTCAGATGGCTGCCGAATTCTCAGCAGCCGATGTACTGAATTAACTGAAAGGGACAAAGGTAATGGGTATTTTCACCATTTTTTAAGTAGAAATGAACAAGAGTGCTCAAAAGGTACCTTTTCCTCCGAAATTTCCTCATCGGAACATAAAGCAATGTGGACTGCACAGATTTGATGATTATAATCATCGTCGCTAATTCCTAAGTTTAAGAATCTGACGCGTTGCAATCTTTAATATATGGGGCAAAATCGTCGATCGGACCGATGAATCGGCCAATACTACAAAAAAAATTCGGCCATCGGATTGTCAGAGGCAAACCCCGGATCGGTTAATCTCTAATTCTAAAATCAAATGTTTTTGTCATATTTTTGGATGTTGTAATTATGGATGATGACAGCCAAGGCACAGCTACCGACCTGCTGCCTACACACTCGACAACGTAAACCTTCCATTATACGACATGATTACACAAGTGGAATTTTAGAATTTTCACTGCATTGATGATGACAACTATGATGGAGATGAGATGCTGACTGTCACACTGGATTTCTTGTACGCGGAGGTTACTTTGGCCCAAATCAAGGAACCGACACTTACTACTGTCATTATTCAAGATGACGATGGTAACGGCATTCGTCGTTTTTTCAGTTTTGTGCTTGCTTTCTTTCATCTATTAGATGATGTGTGTGTGTGTGTGTGTGCGATCGTTTTTGCATTTTAACAGTTTTGTATTTGATGTTTGTTTACCAACCTGTCTTCAATTGGAGACTTTGGTTGTTGGATGACAGTTCAGGATTAGGGAGAACTTGATGCCAAACTGACGAAGATAAATGTCGCTTATAACAGCAGTTGATTTTTCACGTTCCAAAAAAATCCGAAAAAATTGTGCGGACTTATGCAACGGATATCCTTGGATATGGTCGAGTAAGGAAGTGTAGTGGTGGATGCAAGTAATTCTGATTGGTCTGGGTTTACTAAACTGTAAACTTCCCACCAATCCCCAAAGTTTTAAATTTGAACTGGTATGTGTGTAGTTTTGTGCTGCGAGTATAACCATCACTGTGACATCATTATTTGCTCATTATGATAATGAGCTCATTCCATATTTTGCTCCCCACCAGTGAGATCTTAAAAGTTTGTCATCTTCGTATTTTCTCTTTTATATCTCTACTCTAGCGGAATATGTTTTTTGTTGAACTTAATACACAATTCTAGAATCTGATGGTAATGGAGTGGATGTGGGCATATCCAGAATAGGCTAGACAAAGTAGGATCAGTAGGTAATTATGGTATCTGATGGTAGAGACAACTAACTCTTGTAACAGATCCCCGACTATACGTCATAATCCAGTCAAACCTGCCAATGTGTTTACAGGTGCAACAGAGATTTCAAGTCATCCCTATTTCTGTGATATAGTAGTGATTTCATATAGATTAGAGACTCTAGATTCCCCTATCTTTTATTTGGTTCCAGAAATAACCTTTTAAATGAAAACAATGTGAATTTGTATCGCTTATTTGAATAGAAAACATAGGCTGATTTCGTATTTGCTCCTATATGAAATTGAATTCACAATTCGTTTACTCCAAAGAGCCAGTTCTCAGCTTAATCCTTTCAGATGGGGATATTTTTGATAGAAAGCTTTTACACCAGTGCAAATCAGAATTTTCCAGATTTTTTAGCAACAACTTTTTGTTTTGAATCTCTTGTTGCAACCTTCATATAACATTTGGAAAGTTTTGTTGAATGTTATGATGTCACCCCCCTTATTATTAGCCTCTATGCACAGCTGATGTGTCTTTTTATATGTGTGTATGTTAGGGTGTTTATGTATTTAATATGATCTTAGCAATGAGTTTCATCACTTGCCAAAAGTGTGACAAATTAATTTGAAAGTGAAAATAACCCCATAATGAATCCATGTGTCATTCTAGAACAAAACAGGTTCCTATTTTTTTTAAATTTAAGTAAAATCTCGTACATTTGTTATTGTTTGGCTGCTGGAGATTACTTTTTCAGCCAATTTGCCCCAAAAGCCCTTTTTGAGTGCAAAAGTTGGCATTCATCAATCTATTAATGTTTGGTCACAGGGTAGATTGATTTGAGCCTTTTTAATAATAATCCTAGAAATTGTATAAATATTTCAAATTAACAAAAAAAAAAAAAACAAAAAGTGTTTTTTAAAAAAAAAACCAATGAAATTTCTGTCCATTATTTTGGTAATTTTTCATGTCATAGGTGTTTGAAAATCTAATTTTCCCTGTGACAAAAAATATTTAAAAATGGCATCGTTGACCAAACAATAAGATTCCCTTACCACCCTTAGCTTTTCTTAGAAATGGTCTGGGGAATTGTTTATTTCATTGAAAGCATGAATTTCATACGCTACAACTTAAAATCAACTTTTTTGTAAATTTCTAAAACTTATGAAGTGTAAAATGATAGAAAAGTGTTACCCCTACCCCTTTTTAGTAGGGGATCCATGGTGGCATCAATTTGAGGGAACCTACTCAAGATACACTAAAAATGTTTGTAAAAAGTGTTTTCGGACATTCGAGGGTGCTGATTCCGAATATGCACCATGCCAAAAATTGTTAAGTTGGTGTGAAAGTGGGTTAAAAGGGCATTACCACCCGATTTTCCTTATTTTTTTTTAAATATAGCTTGTTGAAACCATGTGCAAGATCCACTAATTTGATTAAAGGTTGAAGAAGTCTTTTATGTCATTTGAGGGTGCTGATTTCAAAAAGCAACCTACACAATCCCACATTGAGGACGTGGATTTTTAAAGGAATTACCCGATTGTTCCTTATTTTTTAAATATAGCGTTATCAAACCATGCCCATATTCCACATTATTTGACTGAAAGGAGGTTTAGAAGTGTTTTTGGGACAATTCGAGGGTGCTGATTCGAATATGCACAAGCAAAATTGTCAAGTTGGTGGAAAGTGGATTTTTAAAGATTTTTATTTTTTTTACTTTCCTTATTTTTTTAAATATAAGCTTTTATGAAACCATGGTGCAAAATCCACTAATGTGACTAAATGGTTTAAGAAGTGTTTATTATTCAATTTAGGGTGTTGATTTCAAATAGACACCATACAACTCACCACAGGGGGGGGGGTTGGTGAAAGTGGGATTTTAAAGGGAATTACCTGATTGTCCCTATTTATTTTTAATACATTATCAAACAATGCCCAAGCTCCACTAATATGACTAACCGGTTTAGGAGTTTTTAGGGTTGAAATTTTGAGGTGCTAATTTTGATATACAACCATACAAAATCACCCCACGTTGGTGGAAAGTTGATTTTAAATTGGAATATTAATTTTGTCTCTAGATTTTTGAAAAAAAAAGATTATCAAGGGAATAAAATAATTTTAAGAGCACATAGAGGTCCTCTGAAGGATGGCCCTGCCTGGATTATCATGTTCATTGTAAATATTTGTCTAAAACTGTCATTAGCATTAAAGGGCAAAACTCTTCTATTGGCACAAATTAGATTGACCAACAAATATTCCCTATTTTAGATTTGGTTTGCGTTAAGAATTTGTTTACTTTTTCTGTTTTTCTCTTCCATCAGTTTTCCAGAGAAAAATAATGTGTTTTTATTATACTTCCGGTACTTATCATACTTGTTTACCAATTTAATATTAATTGAAAGAAACTGTCAGAAAACTTGTTTTAAATAGTGTCTAGGTATTTAATTTAATGCTTTTAAAGGGTTGGGTAATAAATAGCAATCAACATTTCTTTTTATAAGAGACCCATCCATAATGGGCAGGTTTTTACAAAAAATATTCAAATTTTTGGTTGTGAATCCCCTTTAAACTAAAAAGGGCGCATCCCAGCTTTTTCATGTACCCCGCCCCCCCAATTTCTGAAGAAATGGTATCCCCTCGGACAAACTACCTCACTTCACCAGCTCCCTTATCTTTTTTACCCTTTTTGTAAATTTTTTAAAACCATAATTATTATGGACAGGGGAATAAAGTGTTACATTCTTTCAACGAACTTATTCTTTTCCCCGCCTTTTTAGAGAGCATCCCTACATCATATAAGGGAGGGTGGAAGCGTAGTCGGAAAAGGGATGGCGTTGTCTTGTTTAAGAACTATTATAAGTGCATTTAGAGTAATTCATCCTTTCGAAGAACAAAGGGCAATATAAAGATATGATCCAAACATGATACCAGCGGGGGAAGGGGCAACCCCAATCATTGGAGAATGTGTGTTTTTGCATCTCCCCCGCCCAATGCTATTTCCCCTGCCTGCCTGGTCCCTCCCCAAACGCAAATGTCTGGATACAACCACTGGATAAAAAAAAACGGTCTCAAAAAGGTTCCAGCCTGAAAAATTTTTGGTTGCCTAGTTCTCACATATGGTCCACTGAACAATAAGTCACAAAACAGACTTGTCCCGGAGCATCATTTTTCCTTAAGGCTCAGTCACCAGCCAATTTTTTTTGCTAGAAAACCCTTCCCGACTGCTCAAGACTGGTTCCGATTGGCCAATTTCGAAAATCGGAGCAGTTTTTCTTTTCACATATGTAGTTTTGGGCAAGGTCGGGGACTGTTCTGCTGTACAATCTTCTGTATTCTTAATATAACCCGTTAATTTGCTAGAAACCCTTCGCAGACTGGTCAAAACTGGTGCCGATTGGCCCTTTTTAGATTTTAAGGAAAATCGTGAGTAATTTTTTCCTTTTTTTAGAGTTGGTAAGTGTAGTTTGGGGCAAGTCTGGGAGTGTCCTTTACAGTTTCCTGCAGCCTTGTGTGGTCGGAAGCACGTGGCAAATTTGAAAAAAAATGCCACAATTTTTTGCTTGCAGCTTAAAAAAAATCGTGGCGGGATTTGGAATTGGGAAGTTCGTGACAGCAACATGTCACGACTTGTGCTGTCATGTTAAGGTTTGTGACTAATTGGGAATGAACAAGTGCCATGCTTGATCTTGTTGATTTTCTGTTGCTGTCGCCTCTGCTAGGCGATTGAGGCATCGTCTTGTCTTGTAGTTTTGTAAGAAGTTTTAACAAGACTGCAGCCGATTTTGAAAAAAAAATGTGGTCTTCTGGCAGAGTCCGGTCCAAGGGGACAAAATAACTTTTTTGGGTCTACGGGGGCTATTTGAGCGAATTCTGCCAAAAAGTATAGCCCTCGTAGTGCATTTACATAGGCCAAAATTTTTCTCAACAGGCGGCTATTTTGTGAAAACTTAGGACTAATTAAATCGCCCTTAGCCCCGCTTATTTTGTGCCCTGGTCCGGGTCGCGTCGCGGGTTGTCTTCTAAATGACTGTACCTTTCTTGCGTCACCTCGGCGAACAATCGAAGAGCAGTCTTGACAGCGACCTCACAACTTGTGCCGTCTTTTCAAGGTCGGGGACTGAACAAGTGGCGTCGCCAATTAAATATGATTGATCTTGTTGATTTCCAATGATGCTGTCGCCTACTGCCGCTAGGCGGTGTCAGCCCCCTTGTCTTGTTTGACGACGGGGAACTCGCATCAAGCATCCGTCGGGATAAAAATTGTAAATTTTGCAAGTTTGAAACAAGACTGTACCGATTTTTGAAAGAAAATGCGGTCTTGTGTAGTCGGGAAGAAGGTTGGGTTCGGGAGCTGGTCCTTCTGAGTGACCCGTACCTTTAGGCATGGAAATCTCCAATGCCCAAATCGTGCAGATCGTGTCCTATCCCGCCTAATACCCACTCCCCCACCACCCTGACACAAAAGAAACTGGTATTTAGCACAACTGTACGCTATGATTTCAGATTTTGAAAAGCCCGGTTGCCAAAACAATGTACTTATCATTCTCAGAAATACCCATGGACAGACGCAGTTTGCTAAAACCAGTTTTCTTCTTTCTGCCTTGTGCCAGTAGCGGCACTGTAAAAATGAGGCCATAACATTACAGACATATTTACAGTTTCCACTTTTCCCGTGGTGGTGGTGGTGGTGGTGGGGTGGGGTGGGGCGGGGCACTCAAAGATAGAACCCCCTCTTTTTTTTTTTTCAAATTTTTTTTTGCATACAATGAACCCCCCTTTTTTGTGCTGCTGCACTTGCTATTTTACCTATAACACCCCTTTTGTTTAAAATCTTCACTTGTTATCCACTTGTCTAAAAGTATCCACTTTTTAAACAATTTTAACATCCAAATTCAAAATTTGCACACGCTCCTTTCGCACTTTTGAACAATTTTATAATTTTCTGGCATTTGACCTCTGGAAGAGACCGCAATTCCTATTTGAACTTCAGGTTGTTACCGCATCCGCCCTTCTTAAAGTTACAAACAACTGAATGACCACCCTCTTATTCAGGCTGTTTATTGAATGTGACCCCTTACCGTTATCCTCTATCAACGCCCCGGGGGCGTTGCAAATTTTTCAAAGGGGGGCGTTTATTTGAGGTCATTTGTTCCCTTAATTAATTTTACATTAAAACAATCGGCAGCACCACCCTCTGCAGAGCTGCACTTTTAAAATACCTTTCAGTACTCCGAAATCCTTATTTGAGGTCCCGTATTTGTTTGGGTGCGTTTCATCAACCTTTTTCGCAAATATGACGCCCGACCTGGCAAAAAATGTCTGATCCGCGGGATATTCTTGTTACTTACCACCTGTCTCCCACTTGATGTTCTCCTACTTTGTCGAACAACTCCAGCGTCAAATGCAGTGGCAAAAATCAGCTATCAAACTAATGACCGCACATTACCAATCCATTTCATCAGCATTTGAGCGTATATATTCCTCTTTAAAACTGTTTTTCTTGCTGATTTTTTCCCTTTAACTACACTAATTTTACCTAAATATCACTTTCCCTATTGCATGACAATGGTACATAGCGACCATGTGATCCCAACAGAGGAAATCTGCCGCCGAAACGCTGTAAACTACCAATTTTGATTGGCTGGGTTACGACCTGATACGTATTTGTTTACAAAGAGCTTCCAATCAAACACCAGCTATTACGATGTAATTACCGACCAAGGTCAAGTATCGGGTCATTATTTTGTCATTGGGTCCAAATAGTACGTCCCTATTACTGCAGCCGTTTATCAATTCAAGGTTATAATATTTATTATGTGAGGTTTTTATTTTTCATGTAAAAGTAGTGGGGGGGGGGCGTTTATTAAAGGGGGGGGTGCGTTTTATTAGAGATTACGGTATTTTTGGTACATATTTTTTACCATGAAAAGGCCCTTACTTTCACCTAATGCCTAGACAATAAAACCGTTACTTTACTACTCAGATAGGCAGTGCCCCAGACCTTTTTAGACTGAAGATCAAGACCTTGAAACTTTTTTATATAAGCAAATCAAGACTCGTTTGTTATCACTGTAAAAGAAACGTGTAACTAAAATGCTGCCCTTACTTGAATGACAGACTGGAGTAAAGTACGTATTTGACTTTCAAAATTAGAACTTATAGTTTCTGAAAATATTATTATTTGCTTCTAATTACTCGTATATGCTGCCAATGCTGCCATTGTTACAAAGTTGTCACCATCCTGTGTAAAAGGTTTTAAGGTGAATAAAATATTCACCCATGTTGGTGCTTTACTTCACTAACTCCCTTAAATCAGGTAGTACCCCCCCCTTTTTATCATTTAGCGGAGAGGTTTTCATACATTTTAATAAAAAATCAAACAATTAATAATCCCTGGTCCGACCTTTATAATGTGACATTCAACTTGTTCTTGAAGCTGGAGTTGCAATACTTGTATCGTATTAAAAAAGCTCTATTGTATCATAAAATCGGGTAGTGTCCCTTTAAAAAACAAGAATTTCACCACTTTCCACCAACTTCTCAATTTTGCATGCAGCAGATTTGAAAACTCAGCACCCTCGACTTGACCTAAACCCTCTCAAATCTTTTAGTTATCTTGAGTAGGGGTTCAACAACCTTATGTGAGCCTTTTAGGCTGGATGGATCCCCTAAAAAAAAAAGAGTATTTATTAAAGTTGCACTAGGGCACATTTTTCACAACATATTAAATTTTCATTGCTCTCAAATGATAGTCTAGGCCCATTGTAAGAACAGAGAATATTTTACTACACATAAAAAACATACCCCAACAGATAGGACATTGCGATGAGATAAAATATCCATGAATGTGTCGGCTAAACTTTTAAGTTTTCCATAAATTTAATTAACTGTGTATATTCCATGAATATTTTTGACTCGTACTCACTGATTTAAAACCACAAAGGTTATAGACCGGGCAAACAGTGTACATAACTGGAAACATGCATACGGCGTGCGTGTTCTTGTGTTAACGGCCATTTTTCTTTTTCACGTCGTCTGCTGAATCGCGTCGCCGCGACGCTAAATTACAAAATCATTTCCGTTTACCCCCTAAGAAGCTGATTTGTCAAAATCATTTCGGGTGAGGGCTTTTGTATATAAAAAAGCTTTACAAACCATGCAAAATATCGATTTGGAAAATATGCTTGAGGCCGCACTATTTTCAAAATGTTGCCAGTGTCTCTTTAACACTTAACGCATAGGGGGGGGGGGGTCTAGGGGACCCATTTTTTGCCATTTTTTGGTTTTTTTTTTCGGCCGTCGTTTTTTAACGCTGGCATATATTTGGTTTATATTTTTTGTATTTTGTCTACTTTTAATTGCGCTTGCATTGGTGCAAAAAAAATTCAAATCCATGCGCGCCGTGTTTGCAGTTATTTGGCATGGGTCCCTAGGAGCCCCCCCCCTTATGCACGAACGGAAGTGCCTGAACAAAAATAAAAATCTTAATAGAGTTACTTGATTCTGATTTTCATAATGCTACCCCTAGTGACATAAACACGTAAAAATTAATCAAAAAATTCTTGGACAGTATAGTAGGCCATTGGTGTCCTAATATTTTTATATTACTCATATACGGTTTCACGGTAGGCAACCTATGGTAATTTATCAAGTCCAACAGAAAAAAATATAAAATGGACGAGACATTTCTATTGTGCTTTAATATGTTTCAATAAGTTCATCCCTTCCCCCAATTAAGCAATAAGCAAAAGTCTATGTGATTCATGGCCGTAGAAAATGCAGAAACAAATTAGTGTCTTTTTCGCACATTTTGGAGCAAAATTAAAATCAATGTTTTGTCCCTAATTTTCTTCTACTGAACAATTTTTTTTTTCAAGGTGTTATTCTTAATTGTTTGATGTCTTTGAATCCTTCTAACATGTGGTGGATTTCATCTCAAAATTCCTTGGGAAAGTGGTTATATAATGAATGGGTCCCTAGGAACCCCCCCTTATGCACTAACGGAAGTGCAAACCCCTTATGCAGTTTTAAGTGTTAAGTTGTGAAACAAAAATTATGAGATTGGGGGAAAAATTACAGTATATGTTGAAACTAAAAGAGCTACTGCAGTTCCGAAAACTGAATCGTTTTATGTACACTGTAAAACCTATGTGCTGTAGGATTATTTTTTTGCCACTGATATTTTTTTTTATTCTGGATTTGTAATAATAAAGTAATACTTTTCTGTTGGTTCCATAGTATACAAATATTGAATGCCAATCCCCAGATGTGATAGTAAAAAATATATCATGAGTCAAATTTTGATTTTTTCTATTTCACAAGGCGAGCCGAGTGAATGGAACCGTCAAAATTTTGACCGAATGATATATTTTTACTATTTGGCACAAATTTAGGCACAGTCAATATTTTTTTCTATCATGATATCAACCGTTTTTTATTTTCAAGCCATGTGATGAGTAAAAACTATCACATGGCTCAAATCACTACAATCATGATATAAATAGTAAATCTGAGATGTTTTACAGTTTAAAATACCGTGGGCATTCCTGCATATGCACAACGGCACTTGACCTAGTACAATGCATCCTAGTAACGTACATTATGTTAGCACGATTGGCCGCAAATACTCACTAGCATCGATGCAGGGGACACGTCTTGGATTTGATTCCGCATAATTATTTATTTTCTCTGTATTTTTGGCAGATATCCAATAAGGAGTGGTGGACGGCAACACATCATGCAGATTACCCATTTATTCTCGTGACCACCGTAGATTTTGGCCGAAGGCAGCCATAAACAATTTTCAATGTGAAAGTCTCAGATTGAAGCTGCTACTGAGGCGAGGATGACATTTATGCTTCAGTTGACCAATGCTCCAAACAGAGGGTTTTCTGTTGACAAGGAACTACCACAATTTGGATGACCTAATGATGATGGTGAGATATATGGATATTGAGAACCTAGAGAGAGGGGTCTACTTGTGTTATAAGGGTTTTTTTTGGTGGTTAGTGTGTTTGCACAACATTTTTGGGTATTCAAACAACCAAAGTCAATGAACTAGAGTTAAGTGTGCTCTGTAGAAACCACTGACATATACAGCATGCAGTAATTATGTGCATATGACCTTTAACCCTGGCACATGACCTTTATGACGCGAATGACCACTTGATGACCAGAGCCAAAGTCTACTACACACTTATGCATTTATTCGTTGGTAATGTTGAAATGACGACTTATTTTAAGAATTTCCATAGATTTTCCAACAGGATTTAATAATGATACTAACAATAATGGATTTGTGTAAATTCCATCCCTTTTTGACATGCTTAAGAAAGCCATTTGCTTTGCAATTCTTTTTCACTGTCTGTCAGGCAATGCTAAGATAATTAGCAAAGAGCACTCCCATGATAGCCCCCTCTAAACACCCAACTCTTGCTGTGACATCCAGTAAAAAGAAATAATGTTTGTTTGTTCGTAGCCAAGTCATTGGTATGGCTTTTGTGGTGGTGTCAGGAAAATTTGTTCAGCTAGCTGTGCTGATCCGGGGCCCGCGTGTATCCATGATACGGACGCTCCTAACATGGCCGCTATTTGAGGCTGGGGGCGATTGGAACAGTTCAAGTCAGGGGTTTACACCCTACTCTTATAATTATTCGACACTGACTGCGATTTACAATGTCAGTTTGTACTCTCTGTAACGGGACCGACGGCTTAACGTCCCAGGATCCGAAGGACGGGACCCTTTCATGATCCTTTCCCAATTCGCAAGTGAACCATGGGGAGATCTTTATTCTGTAATTTAATCCAATAGCTGGTATACAGATCAATCCAGATTGATAGTAACCTATACCCGATTTAATCTCAGCAAGTGCCCGACCCCACCGGTATTCGAACCCGGGAATTTGATGGAATTTGCGCCAGAGCAAGCACCCTAACCGCTAGTGAGGCAGCTCTCCCCAAAAAAAAATGAATTGATGAACTGAGACCTGATCCTTGGCATTGTGATATTTGAACAACTCCTCACATTCCTCACGTACATAGCACATGCATTCAAAAGCGATGACTCAATGGTTTTGCTGTACTGATTTTCTTGTTGCACACTAGACAGGGATGTAAAACTTCGAAGTTTTTCCGAATTCAGGAAATTTAAGCCTAGAATACAAAATAATTTTGGAAATGTTTAAAAAAAATTTGTTACATTTATGGATGTGGTGATGTTAGTTCAGCATAAAAAAACCATACCCACATGTTTTGGTAGGGATATACCTCTTTAACTCCTACTGTCGCCTTTTGTTTGGAAGATTCCCCTCCCCAAAAAGTTTGCGGCTGCACATGCATTTGGCTGCTGCGGCAAGACAGATCATTTTCAGAAATCACAGATATGCCTACTTAGCAAATCCCTGACTGGATTTTAGTTCAAGTTTGATATGATATGTGAAACATGAGTTGCCAAACAATATATTATGCAGCCTCTTTATCACGTCACATTTTTATGCACCTGCAAGCATGCAGAAGGCCAATACTAACCACTTCTGATTTGTCTGTCCATGTTGTATGAACATGCACACCTATTATGTGTGTGTATGTTTTTAAATAAATTTTCGTTTAACCTTTAACCTTCAAATTTCTTTACTTCTACGCTGGAGGAAGCCCAAAACATACTATTAATATCCCAGCTCATTAGCATGGTCATGACTAAAGAGCCAATGGTACTTGAGCCGTTTATTGTAGAAACTGCATAGTGAATTGTGAAGTGAGATAGCCATTGCAGGTCCTTGAATGACACCAATCTGATTACTGTAAAACCATGTTAATTCCAACAGCCATTCGTGAATAAATCCTTGCGAAAATATTGCCCAAGTACACAGCATCATCTCAAAATTTCAAATTTGTGAATTTAATACTTGCAAAAATGTCACTATTCAGACTCGTATTGTCCTTGAAGGTCCTTGAAAGTCCTGAATTCATCCTTTTTCCAGACCTGAAAACCCTGGAAATTCACAAAAGGTCCTTGAAAGTCCGAAAATTGCATTCACTGTGTGATGATTTTGATCAAATGAATATCATGGCAAACCAACAGTAAGATTTTATCATCCATTTGCGACATCACGGCAATGGGATTTGAATATATTTATTTAACCGTATGCTGCTGTTACAGGCTGTAACGATCTCTGATCGTGTCATAAATGGGGCAAAAGATCACGCCCATTTTGGGGTTTGTTTTTTGTCTTAGTCGGTGTATTGTGAGAAGTTAATGTTCTCGTTAAAAGTGAACCTAATTGCACACATGCCTACTAGTATGATTTTTCGTATTCTCCCTACTGAAATGAAGCGAATACGGACGGACGTTTTCCCGAAAAAAAAATGAAAATGGTCGCGGTCACTAAAATAAAATAAAGTGTATATAAAGTAGAAAATAATAAATACAGAAAAATAAAGTTAAGGGAAGAGGGCAATATCTCTTCAAACCATAAAGAACATAGATTTGAAAGATTTCCAATTTATAAATTCTGTTAAACTGGTTTCCGACATCGTTTTTCGCCCGACTTTCGGATGGTTAACCCACATTAATATCTTGATTTCAACCATTAACTGTGTATGCTAAATGTCGTCTGAAGGTATTTTAGTCTACTATTCGACTGCAGTGGTGCAAAGGGGTTGTTAAGAACATTTGGAAGTTTTAGACTCATTTTTCATGCTTTTATTAAAAGAAAAATATCCATATGGACTTAGTTCCTACTGACAGTTCCTTGAATGGGGCTGTCAGACGGCGAGGCTCTGTCCATTTTTTCTGGAAAAGCTGTATTTTAAGAGGCTCTATTCTGATGCAGTTCATTGTTACATAGGGTACTCAGTTTTCAAGTTATGAGCCTTTAAAGTTTAGGCTTTTAAGTTCATTTTTAATGTACTATTCACTAGCTAAAACAATATTTTCCTTATGGGCTGTGTTCATACTGACAGTTCTTAAAGGGGGAAAGAGAAGAGGGAGGAAAGAAGGAATCGAGGGGGGGACTCCTTCACCTCAGGTTTGATTTTGGAAAGCAGTAAATTTTTTCAAAGAGCTTCTCCTGATTGCAGTTGTATATTGTAGATGGCTCAGTTTTCAAGTAGGATCCTTTAAAATGTGATCTTTCTTCTTTTTCATATAATTCACCATATGGACTTAGTTCTACTGACAGTTCATTAAATGGGCTGTCAGGACGGCGGAGCTCTGTCCATTTTTCTAGAAAAAGGCTGTATTTTAAAGGATCTATCCATGATGCAGTGCATATGTTGTAGGTAGCTCGGTTTTCAAGTTATGAGCAATTAAAGTTTAGACTTAAGTTATATTTAATGTACTACAGAGCTAAACAATATTTTCCTTATGGACTGTGTTCATATTGACAGTTCCTAAAAGGGGGAAATATCAGATGGTGCGCCAACTCCGTCCTATTTTTTCCAGGAATGCATAATTTAAGAGCTCTCTCATGATGCAGGTGTATATAGATGGCTCAGTTTGTCAAGCCTATGATCTTTAAAATTTTGACCTTTCTTCTTTTTCATAATCTCCATATGGACTTAGTTTCTACAGGCAGTTTCTTAAAGGCGCTGTCAGACGGCGGTAGACCACATAACTATAAAACAATCTTACAATATTTGAATGAGATACAATGTAGTCAATGACGCGACCATTTTCTGTATTTTTTGTGTGAAAACATCCCCCATTCATATTAGCATCATTTTCGACAGAATACAGGACAAATCCGTACAACTTAGTACACATTAGGGCCTTGAAATAGCTCATTTAGACTTGAAAGTCCTTGAAAAGTCCTTGAATTTTGGAAGGAGCTGGGTGAACGAACCCTGTAATTGCAAATTCGCAAAAAAGTACCCAGTGAAATTAAAATGTTTTACGTATATTTGCTCATCTCACCTGTCCTCATAAGAGTATTCACCAAAAATCAGTTCTCTATTTTCCGATCTTAGCTTCACATAAGTGAATAGGGCATGTTGAACCATAACGATGGTAAATTTGAATTTTCTGTTCTTACTACTAGGAACAACCGAGCCTTGGAGAAACCATTGACTCGTACAGAGACTATTGGAGGAGTAGACCTTGAAGTCTGTGTGGTGCGTAGTGGCTATGCTGGGAACAGCGCAATATTCCTCGTAATATACACTTAAAGTGATCTAAACTAATCTTGTCATCAGTATTCTAGTTAATGAATAAACTTGAAATTTGTCAGAATTGGTGGGAAGGAGCTAGCTAGTGGGTATGTGCTTTCCAGCTGTTTTTTTGTATCAAGTGTTTGTCGGATTTTCTTTCAACATAATCATCTTGCCTATCTTAAACTCTTTCAATTGGGTGCAGTCTATTTAAAACAACTAAGGTTGCTCGTTAGATATCCTTCTCTTTAAAACTTCAATTAGCTTGATCATTGAAATAATAATGTGTTCCTAAAGATGTTAAGTTTCCAAAACAAGTAACCACTATGAGTTAAAGGCACTATCATTGTTTGCTAAAATCATAAATCGAAAAAAATCTTCTTCAAAAATCATATTTTTTGCATGTCTGTAACAAGTACGGGTACCTAACATACCCTGCATGATAAGTCCATAAGCAACCTAATAACACAGAATCCCATATTTTAGCCATTATCTGTTCGAACGACACTTACTATACACACGTAATTCAATTTTGAGTCAAAATTTTGAAGACTGCCGTTTTCTTCCTTTTCTGGCAATTCTTCCGTTAGAAAAAATAACTTATGAGAAGTATACAGACTTAACCGTCGTTTTAAGTCATTCTGCATTTAGCCTCTTCGGTGAATCACTGAATGTGTCTTTAAGTGCAAGCAGAAAGCATCATTATGTCTTTCTATCGATTTTTTGTCTAATTGCAACCTCAAAGAGAGTATCAAAATATATTATGACTGTTGTAATTCAAGTCATATCCAAATACGCATTGAGAATTTTTTTGGTAATAGAGCAAGATAGGCCACCGGGCCAGTAATTGGGGTCAAATTTTGTACATACCATTGATTAATAATTAGCTAATTTGGTGTAATGTTGATTCCATCCACAAGATATGTGCTACCTTTAAAAAGTTTATTTTTGAATTCACAAGCAAACATTCCCTAACTGCCCTCATTATTATCTAACACCCAAGTAGATCCTTGTCATTTATTGGAGGATTATCGGTCACATTCCATAAAATAAATAATATTTACATCCTTGCAATCACAATATTGGTGTATTTGTTTCATTTGCGCGCATTTTTGTTCCAGACATTTCGTTCCAGTGCACACCTCTTCAATCTTCACAAATGTGGGGGTGCTAATGTCCGCACTTATACAGCACTTCGCCGTGGCTATATGCTTATATTATGATTCAGTGTTGCAGTGCTGCAGCGAGTCTCAGAACTTGTGTCTTTGTAAGTC
>JAMKCH010038038.1:0-26528 GCA_023653785.1 Ophioderma brevispina | reverse complement strand
GAAAAAAATTGAAATATTCTCGACCAATCAGAAAACAGCAATTTTTATTACGTTCATAGGAACTCCAAAATACTTCCATTCGCTCCTTGGGTCACCAACCTTATTCCATGCAAATCAACCTTGTATTATATATGTGTCTGGGTTTAATCTTAAAAATATGCTTCGAACCAAGCATAATACAGTATTTTGATGACGTCATAATGATTTCAAAAATGTTTCCATTCCACCGATTTCTTTTTCTGGGTCAACAAACCCCTATATCCATCCCTGCAATCAACCGAAGTATTGTATGTGGGTCCGAGTTTATCTTGAAAAATATTCTCGCCAATCAGAAACAGTATTGTTGATGACGCATATGAACCAAAAAGCTTTTAATCGATTGCCTTGGGTCAACCAACCCTATGTCCATGCAATCGTCATTGTATTATTATGGTTCGGATTTAAAAAATCTTGGAAAAAATATTCCCGACCAATCAGAAAACAGTATTTTGATATGGACGTCAATACATAATTTGTTACTGCATTTTTGAATTCTGCAGGCCTCCAACCCCTAAATGCCCTTGATGAAGATGTTAGGCTTTGCAAGGAGAGTTATTGAGTTTTGGCACACTTCCCCCTCATTCTGGCCCCTGTGAACGCCGGTACAGTATATACATCTAATATACCTCTAGATGCTTTTTGTTGTATTAAAAATGTATACTATCCATTCTGAACTTACGAAGTGCTTTCATTTTCATAAAGAAATTGAAATGTTGGTGGGCAAAGCAAGGACTGAATTGTCAGTATGTTCATTAGGGGCTTATATTACACAAAAAATATACAGGTATTGTAATCCCACTGTGAATGCTTCATAAACTCCTCGTTTATATAATATTTATAGTCGATTCAACTCATCTGTCACCAGAGGAAAAGTTTTTGGACACCGTCGATTAGTTGGGAGAGGAGAAAAAGAAAACATGTGGGCGTGATTCACATCACCTGTTTTCGCGTTTTTCGGCTAAGATATCTGGCCTTTCAGTTGACTTCATTTCCACATTGAAAGTGCAAAGACTTTGGTGTTCCTTTGTATCCAAAAGGTGGGCGATCAAAAGTAATTCACACTGTTACCACCCATTTGACTACCCCACTAAAGCAAATACGATTAGAGTAGAAGTTTTGAGAGTTAATGAAGCTAAAATGCGCTTACGTTGACTCGACTGCTTTCAATTTAAGCAATAAATTGATTTTCGCTGGTATCGGATTCCATGTTTTCATAGATTTATAAGCAATGGAATTTATTTACCACCCCATGACATTGGCCCCTCATTCAATGCCCATACCTTTGGAAAAGTACTAGAGGTGGCACTATGGGTTGAATCTACTATAATCAATTACACTTGTTAATTAGCCTTTAACACAGTGCTGGAAAAAAATAATTCTACTGCGGCTGCTGGCACCGCGAATAAATACCATTTTATAAAATTGAAGCCCTTTGCAATTCAACAACACAATTATTATTATATTTGTTCCTTTGAAAGATTTATAATAGATATACAAACTGTTGTAATCAACGATCCTTGTACGTGGCTAAAGCATTTCAAGAACCATGATTTCCCTATGCTGTGTTTGACTAATAAAGCGGGACTTCTTAGAAAAACCGATGTTCTATTGGGAAATCTTGTCCTGTTTTTTTGTTTTTTTTTTTTTCACAAAGAGTAATATAAATATAGGGGTGTTTGTTATGACCTAAACACTAAGCAATTGAATGGGCAAAATGGTCATTTTTGAATTTGGACAAAATAATACTGATAGTGGGTTTAAATTAACAACGGTTGTTCAGTTGCAATTTGATTTAAAACAATATGTCAACATTTTGTGAAGAGCGCCCCCAATTTTTCAAAATTTGATATTTTTGCACAGTTACGTTGGTACTTGATCTAGGAAACTATACCTGCGAACGGAATCTAAAAATTACGTATTTATACAGCACAAAATGCGATTTTGTAATTAAGAATTGGGATCCCAGATTGTACTTCAACTGCAGAGCTGGAAATGCGCCTTTTGTAATTGTCCGTCCATGATGAAAGTGCCATCCTCGAGAAAATACCTCTAACTTCTTGACTTGCCCGAACTATGAAAACAACTAATGGAAGTGAGCGAGACACGACATGGCGCTATTCCCCGACTATTTCACATTGGAAGGCGTTTCCAGCAGCCGTTGAATTATTTCGGGGATCCCCGATAATACTTATTCGAGTATACAAAATTCCTTTCCTTGTGACACATAGACTTTTCGAGCTTAACCATTCACAGGTATAGTTACTATCCAGTTTAACCAATGAAAAACGTTTAAAAAAAAAAAAAAATCTCCAATTTTTGGAAAAATTGGGGCGCCTTCACACAATTTGCTAGATTATTTGCTTTAAGGAAGAGTTGAGACATGGGATTTCTCCTTTATAGCCTAACACAGTGTGACCACACGGTTATTCCTTAAGGTGCTTGTTCCGATTTGTTTAAATTGTGTTCTTGTGTTCTCTATAGATATAGAGCCTTGGCCTGGCACTACCCCATCAAGTACACGTGGGAACAACTTGCGGTTTTAATGTAAAGCAATCTTGCAAAGCCTATTCATATGTGCTAATTTTGATTGTTAACCATTAAAAAAACGTGCGGTTTTTTTTGGGTGGGGGTGGGTTGATATCTTGGGAATGAACTGGAATGTAAGGCCCCCTCAAATTTTTATGACGACATTGAGAAAAAATAACGGTCCCCCCCCCTTTCAGCTGGTATCAAAATCGATACTAACTTCCGGGTAAATCGGGGGTCCCCCAAGAAGATCGGAACACGCGCCTTTAATGTAATATCCTCTATTACCTCCGCAACAAGCAAAAGTGGACACATCGTTCCGAGAGAGCACCAATAATTGAGGAGTGTGACAGAGACATCACCGTAATGCGTAACAGTAGGTTCTTTGCCGTTGGTCTGTGCGACAAGCCACTTGGGTTTCCATTCCTGATCATCTTGTCTGGTGTTGAATCCTAAAAAAAGCAAAACACACGAAACATTTTGGAATGAAGTTTAATTATTTTCAGGAAAGCTTGCTTCATTTAAATGTTTTTACAATTTCCAAACCCCTCAAATACATCAAATAAATAACAGATCCTCCATTTTGCTTTTTTAACCTTAATTTTGTAGGACTAGTTTGAAGGCAAAATTAGGTTGTACGGGTTTCTGAATTGGTGCATATGCGTCTCGATTGACAACGCCCGGTGCCAAAGTGACGTATTTTTTGACCTTTTTTGCCATTTATCTGGAAAAGTAATCCCCGGCACCCCCTATTTTGTATTACTTTTCAGATTCTCATCAAAACCCTCAACATAAGTTGAAAATTAAAATCTATGCGAATCGTTTTTTCACTATAAGGCATAATGTGGTGCAATTTTAATTTTTCTCATAGACTACGTATTAACTTTGGGCGAAACATGCCCTTTTTTAACCATTCATAGCTCAAATTGAGTACCGTACCCCCCTAATTTTTTTTCAAGCATTGTTATCTACACACTTTTAAGTAACATATCGTTTAATTTAGCGAATTTCATCGATAGGTATTCGTCTGAAGACGCAACACCTTAGAATATAGTAGAAACTGAGTGTACCAAATAACAATTTCAACAGGCATTGTTTTTAGCATTACTTAGTCGCAACATTTAAAATGAAATCCCATAACGCATTGGTTTGGCAGGATGCCCTTTCAAGGCTAAAGGACCTCGAAGGGCCGATCGACTACGACAACTCTTTACTATGTAGAGCCAATGAAATAAATCTCGAAGGACCAGTGCTTGCAAAATAAAGCTGCTCGTTTGGCATTCGCATGCGATCGTGACCACAACTTTTGATCACTCACCATTAGTTGCATGTTAAAGATACATTTCGTGATTCCAGCACATTCTGTTTCATTCATGGTTCACTAGATATCCTTGAGAAAAGCCTATTCACACAATTTTAGTTGATTCCGATCTTGCGGTTTTGTGTTATGAGCAATTGCTTGTTTCTCATGGTCCCATAGGCCACTGTATTGTAATTTCTGTTCGTATAATAAGGACAGAAAATACAAAATTGCGAATTGCTTACAGATACGACCGAATTCGCACGTAAGATTACGTACACGTGGATTACTAAGGCTAACGGTTCAGATGATATAAAAATCTCAACTTTTTTAAGATAAGTCGGGGGCATGGTTGTGGATCACGAAATGCCCCTTTAACACTTAAGTGACCAAGGGGTTTTCACTCCCGTTGGTGCCCAAGGGGGGGTCTTTTGGCATGAAAAGAAGCGCATTTAAAAGTCAGACAATACAACAAATTTCGACGCAAAAAATCCCATGCGTAAAGCTGCCAGCACGAAAACAAATTTGGGGGTTCCATAGGAATGTATCAGATACAAAAAATCCTTCTTTAGTGAATACGTCTCTTCACGGACAGGACGCGTCATACTTCACTGATATGGTCTCAATTTGTATAATATATGGGACAATAATTCGGATTGCACTAGGCGAAGGCTACGGTTCTTTTCTGATGTTACGCGACAAGTTATACCTCGTAACCAATGTAGATTTGTGAAAGATCATTCCATGTCATTGGTCCAAGCTCTTGGTTAACCATGGCTTTGTGGTAACCATTACCTCATTTTTACATCAAAAAGATATTGCTATAATCTTTCCGTATTGTGCACAGGAAAATCATAAGCACAACATGCATTTGACCAAGAGGTGATGGCTTGAAATTGTTAACTACTTAGTTCTCCCGGCTGGCAAGGCTTACATATTTCGTAATCATACCCTTGAGATAGCCAGCGCACACAAGTGTATTAAACAACATGCGCGCCTTGCCGGAAAAATTTTGGGAACCGACTCACCGTGTTACCAGAACGGTGCTTGTAATGCGGATATTCTACAAATATTAACTGAATCGAGTGTGATGGTAAAAATATGATCACAAGGTGCAAAGATGGATTGTTCCATTTCACGAGCCTCAGGCGAGTGAAATGGAACCTCCATCTTCCCGAGTGATCATATTTTTCCCATCAACAGACTAACAAGGGCAGTTAATATTTGTTTTATATAACTCATACAAATAGATTCTGGTCATTTAATAATTATATAAGCTCTCTAGCCCCTATAGCCTGGATCTACAGCACAGGCCCTATGAAAGAATGACAAGTTCTATGATTTTTCAAAGAATCAAGCGTACTTACATTTTGTAGACCATAATTTTACGAGGTGATATTTTTCCAGGCATTCAAGTAATTTTTCCAGGTTCAAAGAATCACAGTTCCAGAATCCAGTTTACTTCAAAATCCGATTTATAACATTTCAACATGTAACGGCGACACATTGGACATCATCTGTTCTCAACGTATTAAATTCAAAATCAGCCTCAAATAGTCCGTCCTGCTCCCTGTGCACAGCATAGTCTTACAGAATCTTGACAGCGTATTTTATTTGAAACGCTTTGGTGTTTTTTTAATCGCCTCGTCAATTAAATCCACTAGAACTGATTATTTACTAGCGCAAATCGAGGCCTAGAGTTGCTTCAGTGGACGCCGTGTTATCGTCGCAAGTAAAACTTTTTCATCATCGTAGCCACTGGTTCTGATTTGGCACAGTTCCATATATTGCTATGGCGTTGTACAGTCGTAGCGAACGGGAATGAAAGTACGAAATTCGTCTAACCACCTCTTCATCAGACTTCGTTTTCATCGCTCATATGTACGCATAGCATGTTTAACACATCGTGCGGGTGGCAATAGAGGCCTGTGATCGCCAAACTCTCACGCGTTGATAGTTAATTTTGTAGACCAAATATGAGATTATTGTAACTCATATTGAATATTCACGTGGCACAAATAAGCTCCCAGGGAGCCCCCGCCCCAATTAAATGACTGAATCTATGTCATGAGTTATAATAACAACATATATTCATCTGATGGCTTGTTCATGGTATAAGAACAACTGTATTTTTATTCTTTTTAATGTGTGTAAGTCCAATAATTGTGGAAATCAATGGACTTTATATGAGTTTACTTCCATAACGTCCCCCAGTCAAAATAAAATAAAATTGATTTCGTAATGATTCAAAATATTGAATGTTCATGAGTGAGGGAAATAGTTTGGAGTTGGAACGCAATGACGGTGAGTTGCAGGTTGTAACACGATGACGGCGAGAGATGCAAGTTTGTAACGCGATGACGGTCAGAGTTGCAAGTTCGTAACGTGATGACGGCGAGTTGCAACGTATGCAACACGAAGACGGCGAGAGGTGGCACGTTCTCTAACATCCCCTCCCCCCCACGATGACCGGCGAGTTTGCAAGTTTCAATGCGAAGGACGGCGAGAGTGTGCAAGATTGTAAGCGAATGACGGCGGAGATTTTGCAAGTCGTAACGCAAAGACGGCGAGATTTTGCAAGTTCGTAGGTGATGACGGCGGTTTTTGAAAGTTTTTGCACACGAAGACGCGGACTGTTGCAAGTTGTAACCGATGACGGCGGCGTTTTGCAGTGTATGCAACAGCAAAGACGGGGAGAGTTTGAAAAGTTCGTAACGGGTGATGGACGGCGAGTTAGCAAGTTTGCAACGCAAAGACGGGAGAGTTTGAAAGTCGTAACGAAGATAGGAAAGGGAAAGTTGACACGGTAAGATGGGGAGAGTTCGCAAGTCGTAACGTGATGACGGCAAGAGGTTTGCACAGTCTACATTTGACGGGAAAGGTTTGCAAACTTTGTAACGGATGACTGCATGTAAGCAAGTTTGCAAACGAAGACGGCAGGAGTTTGCATGTTCGTAATGTGATGACGGAAGTTTTTTTTCAAACTTGCAACTCGCCCTCGTAGTGGTGACCAAACTTGCAAAACTCGCCGTCACCTCGTTACAAACTCGCCATCTTCGCATTGCAACTGGGTGTTTTATGGCTCGTGCCATCTAAAAAAAAGTCAATTCCAGGGGACTGAATTTCTTTATTAGACAGGCTAATTCTTCGATACAGATTACCAAGAACATCTTAGTACCGCTTCTCATTCTTGCTTGTTTGATTATAAGTTCTTCTGGTTATGGTGGCATTCATAAAACAGATGGTAGAAAAACTTGCAAATTGCCAAAACAAATTATCAGGTTTATCTTAACCAAAGCATGCTAGATATCATATACAGAAAGATGATTTACAGAACTTAAGGTTTTGCATTCATAATAGAGCCAAGCAACTCAGATTAAACATGTCATGATATTTTCACTGAGGTTGGCCAGATATCTGTCAAGAATAACGTCACACAGTAGATCTAGTGTTCATCAACTAGTACCAGAAACTAGTTGCATAATTTCCGTCTCACCCAAATGTACCACTATAACTTCGGGGTCATTTTATTACAATGATATTCATGATAGTGTGCGTAATCGCGTGAACACGTTGTCGTGACTCACGTATATTCTTTAGTGCGTGACTCGCGTTTAGGACGTGTTTCGTGACCTCGCGTTTTATCTTTAGTGCGGGACTGCGTCATTCTTTTGGACGATGCATCTTCTCATGCAAGTCTATTCAGAGTTTTGATATAATCAGGAATGATCTTTTTTTCAGTAAGTCATTACTATCCGCCTTCATTTCAAAACACATCTTGTGTTGTGAAATATATATGAAATGTTATACTAAACTGTTGCTTTTAGAAAATTCCACTTAAACATGGGTGATTACCCAGTACTAGATTTAAAAACATACCACTTGGAAGCCTTGGTCCGAAAATTGTTTAATTATTAACACAAATTTGAAACATGACACTTAATGAATGTATAAAAAATAAAACATTCATTATGCCCATTAATCCGCTTAGGACAAACTGGTCATACGGAAAACAGAGATGCTTTTTAAACTCTAACATTTGGTGCCCCTGCAGACACTGTCTGCCCCTTTATATATATATATAGTATATATATTATATATATATATATATATATATTCTAATATATATATATATATATTATCTATAGATGATAATCATAGGTCTAAAGGGGCACGCACATTACCGCATTTAAAGTATTATTTTATTAATAGAGGCCATAGGCATCTAAGAAGAACACGTCAATTGGAAAGAAGAAAGCTCAGAGACGAGAAAAGCGTCAAACGAAGCACTCCGCCGGGATTGAACCCGGGTCACTTGCGTTACATAGCAAGCGTGATAACCATCTACTACACCACGAGTTCCACACGGCTGAGATAAACTTTTGAGGGATAGCTATAGAGCTATATTGGCGCAGCACAGTGGGCAGGGCAGAGTCAAAGTGTGCCAAAACCCTTAATTTGGCGACCAAGATTTTTTTAATTTTTTATTGTCTATTTGGTTAAGAAGGTGCTCTCAAGAATATATTCCAAAAGTTTTTCAACTCTGGTATAGTCTGGAAGTTAATATTTTCTCCTGTTAAAGTTAAAAATTGTCTAAAATTATTTCCAAGCTTAAAACATAATATGCAATCAAAACTCTGTATCTCTTAAAGGTATTCTAATTTATCTAGTTTATATATATGTAAAGTCGTTCTTTCCAGAATACCTATATTATGCTAAGGTGAAACATAATTTTTTCCCGTTTAAGGAATATTTTTAATCCCTAAACGTTTGAAAAATTCTATTGAAATATCATTTTTTAAAATTATAAACCGGATGGAAGTTATCATTTTCCGTCGAGTTCGCCTCTAAATAAATACAGCGCGTCTTTAAAAAGATTATTCTTTATGATGATACCAAATTTTACTTGCAGGTCTCTTGCAGTCTTCACCGCTAGGGCTTGTTTTATGTCGCCGTACGACCAAAATAGAATAAAATGCCACGTGGTGGCGTACGTATAGCACAGACCATGATACGGCGTAGACCTACATGTAACAAATACGCAGACCATGCTAGTTTTACCTAATAGGTAGGATATTTCGTCGATCTCGACCTTTCCTTTAAATGTTACAAATATTCTAAGAAAAGATTATCCTATACAATGACAAAAAAAATCTACTCGAAATCGTTTGCAATATGAAATAACTAGAATCCTTTAGCCGTAACCTACTCAGAGAAAATGAAATATTCTCGACCATAGTCAGGGAAGAAAACAGGCATTTGATGACGTCATAGGAAACTCACAAATACTTCATTCGATTCATTGGGCACCAACCAACCTTATATCATGCAATTCAACCATTGTATTATATATTGGTCTGGTTTTAATCTTGAAAAAATATTCTCAGACAATCAGAAGAAAACGTATTTTGACGCCGTATAGATTTCAAAAATGATTCTCACTCGATTTCTGGGGTCACCAAACCCTATATCCATGCAATCACCGGAAGTATAAATTGTGGGTCGGGTTATCTTGAAAAATAGTCTCGACCAATCAGGAGGAAAACGTAATTTTGATGACGTTTCATAGGAACTCAAAAATGATTTGAATCGATTTTGCTTGGGTCACCAACCCTATTGTCCATGCCTTTCAGTCATTTGTATTATATTTATTTTTTGTAAATGAATAAAATGATCAAATTGTAATTTCGAAAAGGAAAACAGTATTTTGGAGCTCGTCATACATTTTGTTAATTGCACTTTTGAATTCTGCAGGCCTCCAACCCCTACGATGCTCTATGATGAGATGTTTTTGTAAATGCTTTGCAAAGAGAGTTATGAGTTTTGGGCACACTTCCCCCTCAGTGGCCCACTGTGCGCCGGTTAAAAGTTATACATCTAAGAACATAGAGGCTTTGGTGTAGTAAAAATGTATTCATATCATTCTGAATTACGAAGGGCTTCAATTCAAGAAAGAAATGAATTGTTGGGGGGCAACAGCAAGAGACTCGAATTTTCATTATGTCAGTAGGCTGACACACAAGGCATATAAGGTAATGTACCACTGTGGAATGCTCAGTAAACTCCTCGTTTATATATATTTTATGTAGATTTCAACTCATCGTTCACCAGAGGAAAAGTTTTGGACAGACAGCGTCGATGAGTTGGAAGAGGAGGCAGAAAAAGAAAAAACATTGGCGTGATTCACCTGTTCGGCTAAGATAATCTGGCCTTCATGTGACTTCATTTCAAGGGAAGTGCCAAACGACTTTTGTGTTCCTTTGAATTCAAATCACGGGCGCGGATCAAAATTAATTCACACTGTACCTTGAATTAACCACTTAAAAGCAAATCGATTAGTCAGAATGTTTTGAGAGTAATGAAGCTAAAATGGCGGCTTAAGTGTGATGATTTCATTAAGCACTAATTGATTTTCTCTGGTATCGGCATTTTCATGTTTCAATAGATTGAGAATGGAATTTTAATTTACAACCCACGAACATGCCACCTCATTCAATGCCCATTTACCTTCGAAAAGTTTACTAGAGGTGGCACGATGGGTTGAATTGATCTACATAATCAATACACTTGATAGCCTTAACAACAGTGCTGAAAAATCTTCTATTCGCTGCGGTGCACAGCGGGAATACCATTTTAATAAATGAAGACCTTGCAATTTCAACACAATATTATTATATTTTTTACGTTATTATTATAGATATACACATGTTGTAATCACGATCCTTGTAAGTGGCTAAGAATTTCAAGAAAACCATGATTTCTATGCTGTGTTTACTAATAAGAGTCGTGGGATGCTTAGAAACCGACTGTTTATTGGAAATGTCTGTGGTCTGTTTTGTTTTTTTTTTCACAAGAGTAATATAAATATAGGGTGTTGTTATGACCTAACACTAGCAATTGAGGGGCAAATGGTCATTTTGATTGGACAAATATTACTGGATAGTGGGTTTCACAACGTTGTTTCAGTTTTTTGCAATTGATTAAAACAATATGTCACATTTTTTGAGAGCGCCCCCCAATTTTCAAAATGTGATATTTTTGCATACAGTGTACCGTTGGTAATTGTATAAGGGAGGGAAACTATACCTGCGGACCGAGAATGCTTAAAAATACGTATTTTATCCAACGACGGCGATTTTTGTTTTTCTGTAATTAGAATTGGGATCCCGGATTGGACTTCCTAAGGGCAGAGCTAGAAATGCTACGTTATGTCCGTACATGAGTGAAAAAGTGCCATCTCGAGAAAAAACCTCTAACTTGACTTGCCCGAAACTATGAAAACAACTGAGGCTGAGCGTAGACCGTACATGGCGCTATTCCCCGACTCTATTTCACATGGAAGGCCATTTTTTCAGCAGCCGTGGAATATTATCGGGGATCCCCGATAATAATTATCGAGTACAAAATTCCTTCGTTTGTGACAGATAGAAATTCGAGCTTCTAACCATTCACAGGTATAGTTTTACTAGACAGTACCAATTGCAACCGTGTAAAAATCTCAAATTTTGAAAAATTGGGGGCGACCAAAAAAAATGTGCCTAATATTGCTTTAAGTGAGAATGGATTCTCATTTTATGACCCAGTACACAGTGTGAACAAAACGGTTAATGCTTAAAGTTGATTGTTCCGATTGTTGTAAATTGTGTTCTCTACTTGGATATGAGAGCCTGGCACTGGGCACATACGCCCATCAAGTACCGTGGGAAACCAACTTGTCGGTTAATGGTTAGAATGCAATATTGCAAAGCCCTATTCAAATACTGTGCTAATATTGATGTTAACCATTAAAACGGCGGTTTTTTTTGGGGGGGGGTGGGTTGATATCTTGGGAATGAAATGGATGTAAGGACTCAAATTTTTATGACGACATTGAGAAAATCCGGTATTTCATCTGGTATCACAAAATCGATATACTCCGGGTAAATCGGGGCGGTCCCAAATATGATAGGAACACGCGCCCTTCCTGAAGATCCTCTATTACTCCGAAAACAAAAGTGGAAACATCGTTCCGAGAGCACCAAGAGTGAGGACGATGGTGACAGAGACACCGGCACATGCGATAACAGTAAGGTTACGTTGGCCGTTTGTTGTGCAACAAGGCACTTGTTTCCATTCCTGATCATCTTGTCGGGGGTGACGATCCTAAAAAAGGCAAAAACACACGAACAACATTTTGAAGAAGGGTATGATTTCAGGAAAGCTGAGCTTATTTAAGTGGAAATGTACCGAAATACATCAAAGAAATTAAATAATCCATTTGTAGTTTTACCTTAATTTTGAGGGATAGTTTGAGGCAAAAGTACGGTGTACGGGGTTGATTGGTTGCATATGCGTCTCGGAAGTTACAAACGCCCCGGTGCAAAGTAGGACGTATTTTTGAATTTTTTTGCCATTTCTATGGAAAAAGTAATCCCGGCACCCCCTATTTTTATTCACTGTTAGAAAGATCTCATCAAAACCCTCAAACATTAAAGTGAAAAATTAAAAAATTCTATCGAAATGTTTTTTCACTATAAGGCATAATGTGGTGCCAAATTTTAAGTTTCTCATAGTAACTGTAGTAACTTTGGGCGACCGAAAATGCCCTTTTTAAACCATTAATAGCTCAAATGAGTACCGTCCCCCCTAATTTTTTCAAGATTTGTATTACACACACTTTAAAGTAAACATATATGTTAATTAAGCGAATCATCGATAGGTTCTCGACGGACCGCAAACACCATTAAGGAATATAGTAAGAAACTGAGTGTTGTACCAAATAACAATTCTAACATGATGTTTTTTTTAGCATACTTAGTCTGTAGAACCATGTAAAATGAAATCCCAGAACGCATTGGTTTTTTGGCAGGCTGCCCTTTCAGGCTAAAGGACCTCGCAAGGACCGATGACTACGACAACTCTTTACTATGTAGAGCCAATGAAATAAATCTCGAAGGATTTCCACGGGCTTGCAAAATAAAGCTGCTCGTTTGGTTATTCGCATGCGATTCGTGACCACAACTTTGATTCACTCCAATATTGGCATGTTAAAAGATACAGTTCGTGATTCAGCACATTCTGTGTCATTCATGTTCAATAGTATGACTTGAGAAAGCCTATCCTCACACAATTTTAGTTGATTCCGATCTTCGGTTTTGTGTTTGTTATGACAATTGCTTGGTTCTCATGGTCCCATAGGCCCCACTGTATTGTAATTCTGTTCGTATAAATAGGGACAGAAAATACAAAAATTGCGAATTGCTTACAGATACGACGAATTCGCACGTAAGATTACGACACGTGGATTACTAGGCTAACGATTCAGATTTGATATAAAAGTCGGGGGGCATGGTGGTTGTGAACACGAAATGCCCCTTAACACATTATGACACAAGGGGTTTTCAACTCCGTTGGTTGCGTCCAAGGGGGGGTCAATGGGACCAGCTACCAGGAAACCATAACTTCATAACGCTTGACCGATTTTTTTCGGCATGAAAAAACGGATTTAAAAGTCAGACAAGCAACAAATTTCGACGCAAAAAAATCCAGCGTAAAGCATGCCAGCACGAAACAAATGTTGGGTTCCATAGGAACGTATCAGATACAAATCCGTTAGTGAAGACGTCTCTTTCACGGACAGGCACGCGTCATACTTCACTGATATGTCTCACTTGTATATAATATAGGGACAATAATTCTGAGGGCATAGGCGAAAAGCTACGGTTCGTTTACTGATTGTTACGCGCAAGTTAATTACCTCGTAACACATGTAGATTTGGGTGAAAGATCATTCAATGTCATTGTGTCCCAAGCTCTTGGATAACATGGGCTTTGTGGTAACCATTTACATGCATTCTTAACATCAAAAAGATATTGCTATAATCTTCCGTATTGTGCACAGGAAAATCATAAGGAAAACATGATTTGACCCAAGTAGGTGATTGGCTTGAAATTTAACTACTTAGTTCTCCAGGCTGGCAAGGATGAATATTATAATCATACCCTGGAGATAGCCAGCGCACACAGTGTTGAAAAAAACATTGCGCGCTTGGCCGGATTGGAAACGGCGACCTCCGTACTACCAGTTACGGCGCTTGTTAATGCGGAATATTATACAATAAATGCTATGAGTGTGATGGTAAAAATATGATCACAAGGTGAAAGATGGATTGTTCCATTTAACGAGCCGCAGTGCGACGTGAAATGAAACAATCAATCTTCACCGAGTGATCATATTTTTACCATCACACGAATACAAGGAGTTATATTTGTTTTATATAACTCATTAAAATAGATTCTGGTCATTTAATATTAATAATTATATGCATATCTAGCCTATAGGCCTGGATCCCAGCACAGGCCTAGGAAAAGAATGACAAGTTCTATGATTTTTCAAGGAAGCGCAAAGCGTAATTACCTTTGTAGACCCTATTTACGAGGTGATATTTCCAGGCATCAAGATAGAGTTCAAGGTTCAAAGAATCAAGTTCAGAATTCAGTTAATTCACAATCCGATTATAAAAATTTCAAATGTAACGGCGACGAACATTGGAATCAATCTTTTCTCCACAGTATTAAATTCAAAATCAGCCTCAAATAAGTCAGGGTGCTCCCCGTGGCTACAGCTAGTCTGACAGAATCTTGACACGTATTTATTTGACGCTTTGTTGTTTTTTTTAATCGGCCTCGTCAATTAATTCCACTAGATTCGGATTCATTTACTAGCAAATCGAGGAGTTGATTCAGTGGACGCCGTGTTATCGTCTGCAAGGAAAACTTTTTTTTTCATCATCGTAGTCACTGGTTCGGGATTTGGCGCAGTTCCATACATTGACTATGGCGTTGTACAGTAGTAGCGAACGGGAGATGAAGTACGAAAGTACGCTGCTAACAAACTCTTCATCAGACTTGCTTTATCGCTCATACTGGACCGCAAGCTTTTTAACAAAATCGTGGGGTGGAAATAGAGGAAGTGATAGCAAAACTATCAACGCGTTAATAGTCATTTTGTAGAGCATTGAGATGATGGTAAATCTATTGAATAGTCGAGTGGGCACAAATAATAAACCAATAAATGACTAGAATCTATGTATGAGTTTATATAAACACTATATTATCTGATTGGATTGTTCATGTATAAAGAACAACTGTTTATTTTTATTCTTTTGAATGTGTGTAGGTCCAAATAATGGGAATCAATGGGACTTTATATGAGTTTATACATACAGTCCCACAGTCAAAATAAAATAAAATTGATTCGTATGATTCAAAATATTGACTGTGCATGATGAGCGGAAACATATTTTGAACTATACTTACCGAGGGTGACTGGAGAAGAGAATGGGGACCCATGATCTCCAGACACTGAGGGGGGGGGGGGGGGGGTGCACCAATTCACAAGCACTTTAAAAATGGGTTTGGTTAAAGATGTAATTATTTCGGTTTAGGTACGCTAAAATATTCAAAAACAATATTTCGTATAGTGTGGGTTCAGGGGCAGTATTCATTTGCATTATAGATTGGTACATCCACTGAATGTATTTAGCCAATAGCTTAAAGCAATTTGGCACATCTTTTAAGAGCGCCCCCCAATTTCAAAAATTTGAGATTTTTTGCCCCACAGTAAACGTTGGTAAGTCTAGGACAACTATACCTGCGACACGAAGATGCGTAAAAAAATGCGTATTTGTCACAAAATAAGCGATTTTGTAATTAGAAGTGGGGAATCCCAGATTGACTTAACGGCAGAGCTGGAAATGCTACGTTTATGTCCATTTTCTCTATTCGTCTGTATGCTATCTCCTGCTCTTGTATGCTTCTCCTCTTTCTCTGTTCAGCGACCAAGTTGATTACTCTTTTTCTCCTCTATTTGTCGCAGCGCTACTATGTGTATAGGCGGCCATCTAGTTCTCATTTAGACGCTTAAGATTCCCTGTCATATGATCTTAGCATTAAGTATTGCTTGCTATCAGCTCACCTATCTGACCACCATCATAAAAGAGAATGGGGAAGGGATACTAAGTCAACTTGTTTGCAGGAATAAAAAAGACGACAGGGACCGGGGAGGAGACACATGGCCGAAAGGGAGAGATTGGAACGGGCAGCTTTAACATTGTACGTTCCTATTCCCTCCGCGCGTCCAGCTGCTGTCACCTTGTGGAATTCCCAGATAAACGGGTCTCGTATGTTTTTTAAAGCCCGGGCCGGCCTCCGTTGTGATCAGCTCATCGCTGACTGGCTGTTGAATTATTACGGGGATCCCCGATATAATTTTATTCTAGTTACAAAATTCCTTCGTTTGTGACACATAGACAAATATTTTCGAGCTTAACAATGGAAAATCTCCCCGGAGATGGGGAAGACTGAATTTCCCTTTGCCGGTACCTCCTTTTTTCGCTCACTCGCTTTGCTTTCACTTTCTATAACCCCTGGCTCCCCTTCTCTTTCTACTTCCCCCTCTTCCCCTTCGGTCTTCCGACAACCCCCCAGCCATGCAGCGTTTTGCTTCTCGCGCTCGCTCAATTGTGATCTTTTCGGTTACTCTCTTGTCCTCTTTCTGTATTCCCATACCACGCCTCACCTCTCTCTCATCAGACCCTCCTTACACATTTCTTTCTCTCATCATTTGTCTTCCTCATAATCTTTTTTCTCGTCGCTTTTACCCCCGCTCTCACCTCCCCCCCTCTTTTATTACTCCCTCTACGTCTCTGCCTTCCGATTCTCCCCTGTTTTCATCGTTCACCATGGCGTTCGTTATCCACATCCGTTTCATTGTCCCCTTTCGTTGCTCTCCCTCGTTCCCTTCTTGATCTCCTCTTTTTCACGTCATCATCGTATCTCTACGTTTACTCCCCACGAATGGCCGCTGGTTCGTTCTATCTCTTCCCTCTACCTATCTTTCCTCACCCCGCGCTCGGACCCTTTTTTGTTATTTTTCTCTCCGTTCGTCCTTATGTGTGCCTACTTTTCCCAAATTTTTCCTCTGCTACTCCCCTCCCTTTTCTTCTCCTTGTTCTCCCTCTCTCTCTCTTTTTTCCCACCACCTCACCCCTGCAGCGTCCGTCTCCTCCTCCGGTCTGTTGCTCTGGCCCTCACCCCCCGCCTCTTAGCGACGACCGCTTTATCCAGCTCTATCTCCCTGAGTTCGGCTTGTTCGCGTTTATATTCTTTCTCTTTTTCCTCCTACTAACTACTTCATCATTCACTAACGTTCTTTTTAAGTATCTCTCCATTCCTTCCTATACTATCTACTGCTGACCTTCACTCTTGACCTCCAGCTATTTAATCTTTCTTTGGTCCTCCTTTCTATGTTGTGTGTTTCTTCGCACTGCTTATTTGCCTCGCGGTGAACCACAGGAGTTCGATCCCCTGGTAGATCAAAAAGGCTTTTTCGCCCAGTTCTACTGTTCTATGGCTTTTATTCACCAAATACTGCAACATAGAGCGAAACCGGCTCCACTTCCTTGAGCTCTCTTCTCTTTTGCTTCCCTTCCACGCCAGGTGTACTTTTTGTGGAGCGCCGTATTTCCCATCGTAACCACACCTAGCTTTTGGATTCTCTCTCTACTTCTTTTTACGTCTCGATTTTATGTGACCAGATTGTCTCTGACCTCCTAAATCACACTAATTCTAATTTGTGTCGCGCCGGTGGCTTGCCGCATACGTTTTTTATCCCATCGCATTATATATTCTAACGCTGCCTTCTCCCTTTGTTCGCCATGACACTGGGGAGGGCGGTCATCTCTTTTCTCCTTTTTGGACCTGGGTTATCGCTACTGTCTATCCTTCTATTTAAGGTCCCCATCGCTTTAATTGCTTCCTTGTCAACCTTCCTATTAGATCTTGTGATT
This sequence comes from Ophioderma brevispina, assembly GCA_023653785.1. NCBI lineage: Eukaryota > Metazoa > Echinodermata > Ophiuroidea > Amphilepidida > Ophiodermatidae > Ophioderma > Ophioderma brevispina. The sequence continues at coordinate 8,834 of JAMKCH010038038.1, read as the reverse complement.
CTCTAACCCGAACCTGTTCCTAAATTTTTCTCCCCCTGGGCTTCCACCTGCCTCCATTACTTTCCTCACCGTTCAGGCGCTCGCCTCGTCCTTAGAACCCCCCATTTGCTCTCACTCCGCCCCTTTCTTTTTTATCAGCAAACTTTCACTCGACACTTCCCTTTTTGTGATCCATTTCAACTGTCTGCTAACCTTTCCATCTATCGCACATTTCCTCGCCCCGTCTAACCTCCCCTTCTTACCCAGCCCCTACGTTCGTCCCCAGAGATCGTGCCTCCTATTATCTTCTTCGATTGCCCCACCCCTCTTAGCAGCTCGAAATCGCTCCGTGCTTACTCCTAATCACGTCTCCATGTTTACCTTTCGAAGGCGGTACATCAATTATTCATTTATCCCTCACTCGAGCCATCGCTCGCCATAATCTCTGTTCATTGCCCATTTCTCCAACCTAACTATGGCCGGATGACTACAGATATTCCTTTTACCGCCGCCCATATGAGAACGTGTTCCCCTTTGCCGATATACTCCTCGACCTCATCATGCATGCACATTTATCTCTTGTGGCGTTTTCCCTAGGTCCCCTTAAGGCTTTGGGAAAAAAAATTAGGGACACTGAAACGTACTTCATTGCCTCCACTTTATCTACCGTGACTTTTTATCTCCTTCTCATGGAGAGCTTCTTTTTCTTCGTCGTAAGTATTTCGGACATGTTTGTTTTTAACCCTCTACTTCCCCTTTACGTTCCCTGGTTTAATTTCCAATTCGCCCGACTACGTTTGAGAACACATCAACACCCTGCCCCCCGACCTCGTCCTGCTCTTCCAAACATCCCCATTGGGCGGTGAGAATGCCTAGCAGAATCGAAGTCCTGGAGATGGTTGAGACAACAAAAATCTCGGTGGCGAAACAACAAACACAAACATCACAGGGAGAGTAAAAAACGCTAGTCAGGGGCGAGTGCAGGATGCTAAAGTAGGAAAGGAAAAGGTTCCCCTTAAAAATTAGTATGTTTTGTGCTGAGGAAAATATTTTATGCACATGCTGTAGTGCCCGCAAATCAAAAGACAAGAATTCACGTGTTACATAAATAGATACATGTACCGTGTGTCCCACAAATTGAGACAAAAATGCGAGAGCCGATAACATTGAAGAAAACAAAAACGTGTTCTTGGTTTGCATTAAATCAAACAAACAAAAACAATGTTGATTGTGAGCCCAATGCAAAGTTATTTTGATGTATTGGCATGATTGGATGACTGCAGTCCTTCAAAAAAGGTTGTAACCCTAGCATGATTGAAAACAAGCCCTTTCCGAATCCCGGTGAGGTCATGTTGATAGGATCAACGTTACCAAATTGTGCTTCAAGTTGCTCGTTTTTGATGGAAGGAAGGGGAAGAAAGAGGGGAAGTTAAAGGATAATGGTAGTGTTCCAAGTGTTTTTGCAGGTTGTGGTTTCCATCCAGATCGGTAAAAATGGTTTACAATGTGCATTATATACATGTATATTATATGCATACATGTATAGATCTCAAAAAGTTCGAAATGTATTCGTCTCAACTTTTTTACCAAGTTCTGGTTATGAGTTGACATTGCATGCGTCTTTGCCCTAATGCATTTCAGTTTGAACATGCATATACCAGTCCCATAACCAACACATTTTGAGATTTTCATTAGCTCCTTTGAATGTGAGGGGATAAAAGCTGCAGCAATAATGATATAACTCTGCGAAATCGAATGAACAACATGTTGAATGTAAGTGAAAGCTAATATCTTAAACGTAAGAGAACCACGGAACAAACCATGTCTCCTATTAAGTATGCACATTTAGGTCCGTATACACAAAAGAATTAGACCAGGTCTAACTTTAGACCCGGTCTAAGTTTAATTTCGTCCCACCAGAAAAGACATTCTCCTTTACACTGACACGGGGTATTTTGTATTTATTTGAAAGATGCATTTAAATCTTTCAAATTTGCTAGTTACTTTACGAAGAAAGTGTGAATAACTACCAATTATAGGCAAAACTAATTTTGACTTAAACCAGGTCTAACTTTAAACATGGTCTAACTTTTTGTACATATGGACCTTAGAGTCTTTATCCTCAAACTTACCCTTGCCGTGCTATAACCAAAGTACATAAGTCACATCTACCAAGAACGTATAGCAGCAGTTCTGTTTAACAAGCACCACCTGATCAGTAAAATTGCGCTACGTGACTAATTCCCGGGGACTAAACATTTACATTTATAAACAACGCCAACACTAAATGTCAGTGACATCTGGGTTCTTGTTATTGGCCATAAGCAAAGGGCAAATTTATAGACTGCATAGTATTATTTACACCACACCTGTAGGAGTTCTACAGCACTACAGAAATATATCTTTCTCGTATTTTCTTATTTGGCATTACATCATCGGTGGGCAATGTAATTGGCTGATACGAACAAGCCCACACAAAGTAGATTTAATCGAGTTTACAAAACCGAATGTTAGCTAAACGACATTTGTCGAAGAAGGCGGAACAGTCATTTTCGCAAGTTGTGTACAGGAGGCAGTCACGTGATATATGCGGTGCTTAGCGGTGAGCGAGAGTGGATCATCATTCACGTTATGGCTTTGGTCGTGGGCACACGGATACCTGGTTCAGCTATCTGTATCGATGTATGTAAATACATGTTGGCTTACTATGTTCGGTTCGCGGTTGTTAAGTCTGCACAAACATACACGTACGTGAAAACCCGATTATGGCGACGGTGTGGAGGGTGGAGTGCTGAAGTGTTCCTATTTAACCAATTATTTATATGATCACAAGATATTTTCTTGAGATACAGCTGCGGGTAACATTGTTTCATGATATTATTATAAAATGAAGTAATTTCAGTGAGTAATTCTGCTGCAAAGCGTGATTTTGTTGACTTCATCATTCACTCAAAAGTAATTTTTACACCGGGGGTTGTTAATCGTGGAGAGGCAGTACGTACTTGACCAATCAGGTGGCAGAATTCAATTTGTGACATCACGCTGACGACAGAAGTGCATGTTGTTAAAACAGAAATAGCGGAGCATTACATGCGAGCAGGACATTTATAAGAGAGAGGACCCTACTCACACAAACTTCAAAGACCCTAATCACGTTGCGCCCTTTTTTATTAAATCCCACCATGTGATCCATTAAACCGCCTGACGGGTAATGGGATAAACACCACCCTCTCAGCAGGAGAGTTGCCAAGCACCACTAAAACGTATGAGATTCCTGGCCGCGAAACGAAATCATGATCCAGGATCAATAACAGCTGAATTTTCTCCTATTAAGGCAGCTATACACTATTTTCTACTTCCTAGCCAACTCCGAAGTTCCACTGAATCTCGAACTCTAAAATGAAACAATAATATAAATCAATTTGTGCAAAAAGTGGGTCCAATGACCTTTCGATTACAGGCGATCGCCTACAAAGGCACGCCACGCAATCCGAGCGACAGATTCTGTTGTAATATTAAAAACAGAATAAAATCACAAACATTATCTGAATAGCGCTGCTATAAGAATAGAAGCGCCTGGGGCACGATTCGGGCAGAATCTCAATTTGAATCACTAATGATTACAAACAAACGTCGGCTACAAACAGCCACAACACCACAATTTTAACCTTAACCGAAAGTTAAACTACTGCGTTTTGGTGTGTTGAGGAAAAAATACACGAAGGGCACACTTGGGAACAAATTCAGACTTACATTTTGTTGACAAGGTACACTGAACTTCATAGCCACCCTCTTAATTCTTTAACGGGGCTCTTCGTAATTATTAACCAGAATACCAGAATTTAAACTACTACAATTTGTTTGGTTTGAGCTAAAAATTACAGAAAGGGCACGCTGGGCACCAACAGACACAAACATTTTTTTACAACGTACCACTAAAACTTTCATACCACCAAGTGGTCGAATTTCGAGAACTTTAAAATCATTTTTACAAGCTGTTAAAGGTGGTGTACGATTTATGTTGTGTATTGTTCTCCACTGATAGGAGACTGGCACCTGCATACATTACCATTCAAGTATAGTGGGAACGAACTGCGGTTTTGAAATAGAAATCGATTACACGGCGCATTCCACGCACCTATTCACCTACGTGATAATATTGCATGGTTTTTTAACCACTAAAACGGAATTTTTATGTTAATTATTTTTGCAAAGATGTGGATGTGGAAGCTGAAATTCCCGACGGATTAATGAGAAAAATAACGGGCTTTAATTCTGCATATAAAATTTACTACTTCCGGGTAATCGGGGTGTCCCCAAGAGGCGTCGGAACAAGCACCTTTAACAATATCGCCGAACCGAAATGCAAAAGGTTTTTATCGTCGCTCCATAGGCGTAAATCCCGGGGGGATGGGGGGATAATCCCCCCCCCAATTTTTGACGAGGGGGGTATGGTCAATACGATCAACACCCCCCCATGTTGATGCCTGTTATGTGTTTTTCACCAAAAATAACCTCAGATTTTACCAGAATAGTTAAAAATGGCAAATTTCGCGCGCTTCGCGCGAATTTGTTCTAATACAATTACATTTAACGAATTAGCTTCGACGGATTTTGATGGGGCTTTCGCTATTTTTGAAGGAACTTTCAACGAAATCATGGGAAACTGGGAGTGTAATACCCGAGTTCAAAAGACCCTTTTCAGCACGGGGTCACAACACCCGGTTTTTTTAAAAAGCGACATAGGTTTGTGACAGTTTTAACACCGCTGTCACTGCAGCGATCGCGGCAAAGATGATAAGAGAGATAAGATCGTCGCGGTTGTATTACAAACTATACAAATCGAGTGCCTGGCTTTGTCGAGAATGAATGGGCTAACGGTTTTAGGCTATGGAGTTATTATAGAATAACGCATGGTTTAGGTAATTCGTGGCTTCGCGTTGTAGGCCCTTCTCTCTTATGTCCATGGTTCGAGTTGTTATGGGTGGAAATGTGATAAGGTCCTTGCACCTTTGATTGGTCTCGACGCGGACAAACTTTCAAAATGTGCGTGCGTCTGACAAATGGTGTTGGTAAATGAGCTGGTGTGTAGCTGGGAAACAAATCCACTGATCTCCCTACACATACTGGATAGACTATCGCCGCTCGAGCGTGATGAAACCGGAAATTGCCCCCCCCCCCGGCGGCCATTTTGCTCTACGCAAGAAACGATCCCTCACAGTACAAAGGAATAGGAACTTGCGGGAAGGGGACAGATTTAGGCGATCAAATTGCGCTTATTTCACGTTTGTTACTTATTAGTGTGCGTTTTTATATCGGTATGTGCGGTATTTTCGAAACAAAATGTGATTTAAATTGTAACACAAACTTTGAGAATACCCTAATTAAGTCAAGTTTTCAGCTCTCAAAGACATAATTCAATGCCCGTAAAGTGGACTATTCACAGATATATTAGCTGTACTAAACCCATTCAAGATTTTTGTCTAACTTACAAAAAAAACCTTTCTTTCAAAAATCTTCAAAATTAATTAAAATGTAATTGTCAATTGATCCCAAAATTGACATTTTATACGCTCCTAAAGTGATGGGGGGGGGGACGACCCCTTGAAAGAGAGTATAGCACCCGCCTAGTACGATCAGGAATACCACAGACACTTGATTTTCAGTGGTACCAATGGATAGCCTATCATCCTACAACTTTTGCATTTTCTTGAATCAAAATGAGTACCAACATGCTCAGCATTACTTCAAAATGATGTCATAAAGTTTCACATGTCAGCAATAGAGAAAATTCACGTGTTTTAAAACCCAAAAAACATGAAAAAAAAGTTAAGGAGTTATCTAATTTTTCACGCGTTTTACGCTTTACAAACGATTTGAAATGAACTATTTTTATTTACCCAGAGCATTTAGTGATGAATGTTTGATTCAGTAAAATGGCACAAAAATCAATTTTTCAACCTATATCATGTCGTTTCATACTTTCCCTCCTTAACGTATTACATCATTTTTGAAGGCGGTGATACATAAATTGGTAAGCATTCCTAATATTAAAAAAAACAAAAAAACTAAAAAATCTTTTAAAATATTGTTTAAGAATATTTGGAATAAAATGCGGGGGGGGGGGGGGGGTTTGGATTTGTGTCGGGCACAAATGCTCGTACCATAAAAAGAGCCCGGGGGGGGGGGTTCTTGGATTTTGGGGGTCGGGACCCATGCTCGTAATCCAAAAAAGATGGGACTAGCTTCATATGCGGGCCTCTCGCTAGGGTGTAGCAAATTCACCATAATCAGTTTCTAGTCCCCGCTAGGGGTATCATCAGTTGGATTGTGCTGGTTTCATGATACAAATAGGAAAAATTAACTACTTATCACAAAATAACCCCTGATGGTGTTTTAAGTTTTCTTGCAGTAGCACAAGTGTCCATTTTCTCTTGTTGTCAGATATTTTAAAAGTATATCGTTATTCACGTATTATGAAACAGTCCCGCAAGGGGTATAATTCACTGTGCAAATTGGTCCCGTTATGGGTATAATTGTCACGAAAACCTCACCAAAACTGGTCCCGTTAGGGGGATATATTTTTTCACTGAATTGGGGTCCCGTTAGGGGTCACCTTCAGCCTCCCCCTGGAACGAGCATGTACCCACAAACCCTGAAACCCCCCCCCCCCCCCCCCCCCGGGAAAAAGAGGTAGCTGCTGCAAATGCCGGAAATACCCTGCTAGGGGTAATCAAATTCACAATATCAAGTTCTAGTCCTGCTAGGGGTAATCAAATTCAGTTGTGATTGTGCCTGGTTCAATGATCCACATAACGAAAATTAAACATAAACAATACAGCAACATTATCCCTGAGTGTGTATTTTTTCTAGCAGCCTAGCACAATCAGAGCATAATTTTTCTTTTATATGGTCCACATTGGCTATTCTAAAGGTATTGTTCACGCATTGAGAACACGTTCCGCAAGGGCTATGATATTACTCAAATTCACATCCTCCCCTTATTAAAGGGTATATTTCACTCCTAAATAGTATAATTTACCAAAAACTGTTCCCGCTAGGGGTTTAAAATTCCACTGAAAATGGTCCCATTAATCAGTTTCAGAACCCCGGTGAGCATGGGATACCCACAACTCCTTACCCCCCCCCCCCCCCCCCCCCACACACACACACACACACACACACAGCGATATAAATCTCGCTTAAAAAAGATATGCACTGCAGTCTATGGGGATAGTATACTGCAAAAAATTGTATAAAATCAACTTGGAAATTCAAAACACCGGGGATTTTGTCCTTGACCTTGGGATTAAGCTAGTGTAGGGACACTGATATGTGACTGTAAAATCACAAGCTATCCCCTTTCTACATGTAGGTCCAGCGTAAATACTCATGAATTTTTATTTCATTTAGACCACAGTACTATATAGCCCAGTGCAAGTACATACAGTAAATGACATCGTATTGTATTCACACAGCGGATAGGCTATTTACGTGTATACAGTATCATCACTAAATCGTTCGCAAAATAGCTGGAATACACTCGATTACTTCGAACTCACATAATTTTAAGGCAAAACGGGCAACATACTCCCAGAACTTGAAATGAACTTGGTATTTTTAGATATTGACCAGAAAAGTACTCTTATAAAGACGTCATGTACGTACTCATCCTCATAGAAACCCGTTCAAAACCGAGTGAATGTTTGCGTAAAGCAAAATGGACCTGTCAACTTCCGGTATCTTCCACCTCTCGCTATTCAATGTGCGTGAGACAGCCTATCCAGTGTGTAGAGATCATGGACTAATCTATGGTATACTTCATGAGCACGTCCATTAGGATGTTCAGTTATGTAATAACATTCTGGGTAAAGCTACCCCTTTTCAAATTTGTATTGTATTGTATGGGAATGAGAACTAATACATCTCTTTCCTAAAATAATAACCAAAACGAAGTTCCTAAATCGTTTAAACATTTACTTTCCAGATGTACAGGCAATTTAAGTACATGATACCAACATTTGACTACTAATTTTTTGTTCAAAATTAAAGCATTTTGAAAATTTGGGCCCACTGTACAATGACCAATCAAAAGTCAAATACCGTTATCACATTTTCACCCATATTAGTCCAAGGTAAGTGTATGATTTGACCTTGACGCCCACAAACACTTGCAACAGAACAATTTTGGTGTTAATATACTCTGAAATAGTCCAAAAATAATATATAAAAGTCTAACCAAAATTAACCCTAGTGGACATGAGAAAATAAGGGGAAACGTTTGTACAGGTGTTAAAAATGAGATTGTTTCGAATTGATTAACTGATTTCCCAATTTATGTTGGTCTAGCTCCCAAGGTTTTAAAAAGGTATAGTTTGGCCCTATCTATGCTTTATATTTTTTAATTACAATAGCCCTCATAAACGTTTTTTCAAGGTCCTCCTGGGGTAAAAATTCATAGAATGGTTGTCCGATTTTGATCGGACTGGTTTGTAAACGTTAAATTTGTCCCACTAGATAAGTAAATGTAAATAGATTCTTGTTTGAAACTTTCTATATAAGAATTACAGAAGCAAGACGATTTCCTCCCTAGACCTGTAGCCGTCCCCCGGTCACATTTTGCGTTCCAATTATGCACAAATATATAGATGGTGGCCCCATGGATATTTCTGGTTCTGGACGCTTAGACGAACAATTTGACAAATTTTTAAACGAACGGAGTCGATCGAAAATTTAACCCCCATTGTGACCTTGAACCTCTTTTGACTCATAACTATTTGAACTAACACCTGGCAGATATGGCAAACTATACCTTTTTTTAATCTGGAAATGTAAACGAACATGTTAGCATACTT
>JAMKCH010038037.1:0-13627 GCA_023653785.1 Ophioderma brevispina | reverse complement strand
TTAATAAAAAATAACACATTATTTGCCATTTTTCCATAGCGTGGTAGTCTAGATAAATATCATACGTTTCACATGGCGGATGGCAGGCCCCCCCCCCCCCCCCCCATATTTGGTTTAGAGGCCAAGGATATCTCAACTTAATAAAAACTCAGTCCAATGATTGGTTATGCTAGATTAGTAGGAAATGTTATCTTGTTGTCATTTTGGCCCATCGTCACCGAAGATACAATAATTGTGTTCTTTTCACCAGGGCGGATGGCGGCCATATTGGATTTTGAGGGTAAGATGATATCTCAACCTTCATAAAACCCCCTTTTAATGGATTTGTTATGCTAGAAAATTAAGTAGAAATACATCTTGTTGTCCTTTAGCTCATTTATTGCCAGAGATATGAGGATTTACAATGTTTTTCAAAATGCGGATGGCGGCCATTTGTTTATGTCATAGTTGAACACTTTCTGGGACTTCGATTTTGCGCAACTTTTGATATATATTTAAACTCAAACTTAACTCCAGAACATGCCAAGAAACTTCTGTTGCATTTTTTTTTTGGGTTAGTGTGGTTGACATGTCCTATTTTGATCCTACGAAAATTTGTCGGGTCCAGGAATCATGGAAACTTGTGGTCCGAGGTGGTGTGAATTTCCATTTGTGGGGACGTATTGGTTTAGGAATTTGAGCATGAGGTGGGTTTGACTTTTATAGGCAGCCAAAATCTAGGCAGAGAAGTTCGAGAACATAAATTTTTTCCTGGCGCACACCTTCAACTGGAGTACTGCCTTTGAAGTTATTTTGTGTTAGCGCTAAAAAGTTTATTTTTGATTACAGAGACAGAGGAGATTTCCAGAAAGAACGCCCCCATTTTTTTCGAACCGGGTTTTTTGCATATTGGAATGCTAGCTTTTCCCAATGTATTAGATCACACTGAAGTTAATAAGCCGAATACGCCGTCTTTATGTAATAACATGATGATTTAGTACTTTCTTGTCGTCAACGACAGAAGTCAAAGCACGTGTTCTATGGGTCAATTACGATAAGTCAGCAAGTTCCAAACAAGGTTTGCTGTTTTTCTTTTGTACGTGTTGTCCATAAACCTTCGGAACGTTCTTAGTAGCGGTCTACAATCGATCCTGTGCAATTTGAGAGAGATTTGTATCCTAAAAAATCTCCTCCTGTCACTTTAAATTTAATGAAAGTAAGTTGATTTTTTGGATCCAATTTTTGTTAAGAAAGGCAGCACCTTTTTAAACATTTAACGAGTTCAAGTCTTTTGGACTGACATGAAGGAACTTTATAAATTCTAGCTTGAACTGTTTCTTACTCAAAATTCAAGCAAAATTGTAAGAATTAGGTGTAGCAGTGAAAATAGTGAATTTGGTGGTGATTATATCCGCTCTAGGGTACGGAATTTGGAAGAAAAGCCGCCCTACCCATCTTTTCGTCGTTATTAAACAACACTTTCTAATATGACCCTAAAGCATTTCCACGATGTAAAAATATTAAGTGGGGTATGGACTTGGTCCCTAGAGAGTGCCGTTACAATAGCTGGTTACTACTTGGGTCTTGAACATGTTTAAACTGACTCTATAATAGTTCAAGGTAGACACAGCTCATATCAACCTGATACAATAAAATCATAATAAATGGGTTGTGGCTGTATGTAAGGAGTTCTCAGTGATGTCATAGGTTGTTTCCAGTAAAATAAAAAATATGCTATGAAGAAGTGAAAAAGTTGTTGTAGAAGGAAAATTTAAATATGGTGACCTAAGCACATCAAGTGCTATCTTTGTTTCTGACATGCTACCCAAACAAAAAAAAGGGCCCCTCCCTCTCTCTCTACTGCCTAGAATCTGCTCCTTCCCAGAGTCAACTAGTGTTGAGTGGTCTGCAATTATCCAGAAGTACGAGAGAAAATTGCGAAAAATGTTATCATGTTTTTCGTTATGGTTCTTATTATGTCAAAAAGATGTGCAGGGGTGTTTTTTCTTCTTAATTTATGTCCCCCGGAGCGGTATAACCGCCGCCATCATGAGTTATGATCATGTCCGCAATACACAAATGTCATTAAATCTCTTGTTGTGCTCTCAACAGATGACTCTGCATTCTTACCCCATCTTTTTGGCAATTTTAGTACATTTACCAAAACTTGCCTCCTACCGGCGTCCATCTTGGACACTTAAATGTTTAAGCCCACTTCAGGAAGTTAGAACTTTATTTCGTTTAGTCCTGGATAAAATTCCTATCTATATTGAAAATACAATGGCAGTTTTTCATAAAACAATGGTGGCCATTTTGAAATAGGCAGTACGCACTAATGTGCAACTTTTCGGGGCGGAAACATACCTAATCCAGTCAAGGGTCCCCCTTTCAAGGGTGATATATTGGAAAATTAATCACCATGTTGGTGCACTCACTCGAATTTTAATGCCGTACAGAACTGGTCATGGACTATTATGTTAATCCACTCGCACTATATTCTTGTATGTTTTTGTTCACAGCTACAGGCATATTTCTTTTTCAAAGCCTGCCCAATTTGTAGTTTTTACACGTAGGAGTTCTCCAACATTCACCGAGATCTCCGAGACCTTTCCCAAATTAAAACTGCTTCAAAATAAGGTTTAATATTTATTAATAATAGTTTTCAGGTAAATTACTTCTGATGATCGGTTTAGCATGCACGTATCAAGCTGCCATCGATTCATTCTATTGACCCTGTGATTGATATGCAATTACAATGCCTTCATAAGCAGTAACAACACGTTCCATCCTCTGTGAATGGTTTTAAGCGATACCCTTACTTTTCAAAGCAATACTTTGTTATTCTACAAATACAGCAAAAGTCAAATTCTTTGAAACAAAAGAGCAGGAAATTCTTTTAACATTTTATTTGAATCTGTGTTGTTTGTCTAAATAACCATGTACATTGTTTTTATAAAAGAAAAAAAAATTGTATTTTGAAGTCGAATTGCTCCAGATCAAACCACCTCATTCCCCGCTCGGCTTCGGCTTGCGCTGATCTTGAAATATTGTTGTTTTAGTACGATGCCTCAATGATAGTGGCAACGGCTACAGAAACACTCCTTGCTATTTTTACCGTTCAGCTACCGAACCCTGTGTTAGGTAGCCGTCTTTTTTCCCGTATACGCACCGACCCTGGGTTAGGATCCGTATACGGCTACCCCGAAACACTTTTTTATTGTTTTTTTTTTTTTTTATTTTCAATTTAATTTTGACATATATTGAGTTGGTCTTATAACAGTTCAAGTTCAGTTTATTTATTTACATAATATCATCAAAAAACATATATCATTAGAATAACAGTATACAAAGTCTTGGAATGCAATAACGTATGATACAAGTCTTGGAATTAAGTTAAATCATTATACAACATTTGAGGAACAAAAAAAAATTAGTAGTAACGAATCAACCAAGATATACATACATACGCAATACATACATTACACACATATACATACATCCATATATACTTATATTAATATATACACATATACTACCTACACAGCTGTTACATACATATACATCCATAAACATACACATATTATACATTTGTGAACGTATAAAATAGTGCAATTGACCAAGTATCATCACGGTAAAAGGAGATATACTTATTTTAACATGATATATAGGAGGAGAGGCCAAATAAACTTATACAAGCTTTAAGATTGGCCCCACCTTGAAAAGAGCTAACATTCATTTTTAGACTAGACAAGACAGTACGAGACAATACGCGGGACAGTGACAACAAAAACAAGAGGGGACAAGGACAGGACATGGGAGTGGTCCCATTGAATTGAGGGGAACCACATATTAGACGTAGTCCTTGAGGTGACAAGCCGAATAACAAGTTTTGAAAACAAACATGAAAATACGAAAGAATTAACGATTCCTTTTATCAATTCTTTAGGCAAAGGGTTTTTTAATGTGAATTTAAAACTATTTATAGTCTTGGATGCTTGGATTTCTTTATTCAATGGCGTTCCCAGACTTTTAGGACCAGTAAATTTTATTGAGTATTTTAACAAGTTTGATGTTGGGTTTAATGGTCATAAAGGTTTAGCCTGTCTAGTGTTATAACTATTAAATGTCACGTGTCCTCGAAAGACAGTTAGAGAATGAATTGAAGAGTGTTATTAATTGTATCGATACCATAAAGAGTGCCGTTGTAATTTTTGTTTAAGTCAAAGATATTGAAGGTCTTAACATTTGTTAACATTTGCTTGGTGTGAGACCAATAATTTGAGTTGTTGATAATACGGAGGGCTTTTTTCTGAAGTTTAAAAAGATGTTCTAATTTGTTAGAGTTTGGGGAGTCCCATGGATAATGAATTAAGACAAAAGTTCTCAGTAATTGCCCATGCTTGTTGCCTATAAGAAATATATATGGGAGAATTAATATGTTATATAAGGAAAATACGAATATGGGACGGTAATGAGTGACGAAGTTTTCTGATGATCCTATGTTTTTTAGAATTTTTGCTGTAATTTTAACAATATGGTCTTTCCATGATCTTTTTTATCATTAATAAGCAAGGAATTTAGTGTTGCACACTGGGTGAATAAACCGTTTTTTAGCACGATGGGTAGTGGGATAGAGTGTTTTATTTGAGTGTTACTCTTTATAAAGTGAATGTAATTAGTTTAGAAACATTGATAGATAGTTTATTTGGCTTAAACATTAGTTACATTGAGTAATTCAGAGTTGAATGTTTTAATAAGTGTGTTTAAATGGAATGTGAGAAAAATGTTTCTTATCATCAAGCAAATAAACGAAGTAGAGTTTTTGTTTGTTTTTGTTTTTTTTTTAGTTTTGCTTTTTTTGTTTTGCTTGGAAGAAAATGGAATATCGTTGACATAGAGGAGAAAGCAAGGACCAAGAATGAACCCTGATTTACCCACAGGAGACTGGGGAGAAAGTCGTAGAATGATGAATCAAAATCAGTAAATTGATATCTTTTGAAGATAACTTGTAAAAAGGTCCAGAGCAATCCCACGGATACCATAATATGATTTTAGTTTAGAAGCAATGTTATGGTCCATGGTATCGAAGGCTTTGGAAACATCTAAAAAAGCTGCCAAGGTATGTTTCTTAAGAGGAGAGAGGAATATATATTTGTTGTTTCAGAAGTGCGAGGTCGTGGAAATGCTGTTTGCGAAAACCATAGTGAGTTATCAAGGGAGAATGTGGAAGTGAGAAAGAAATTTATCGACCTGTTGTAAATAAGACGTTCAAGAATTTTAGAAAAGCAACGGTAGCAAAGATATGGTACGATATTAGAAAATAGGAGGTCATCCTTTTTGAAACAGTTAATCACTTTCGCAATTTTGAGGGCTGAAGGAAAGACGCCAGAGGACAAAGACATATTGAAAATATGAGCCAGGGTTGGAGATGAAAGGAATGACAAGCTTAACAATATCGGACTGATGTCATCATAGCCACGAACTGTTGCCATTCTTGAATTTCTTGACAATGTTAATGATCTCCAATTCATTATTTGGAAAAAAAAAAAAAAAAAAAATTTAAAAAGATAGAACGAGAATGCGAATGCTGGAGGACTCGAAAGCATGCAGAGTATTGATTTTTGATGCCAGTTTTGGGACCATTTCACAAAAAAGAAGAAACTTTTTGAAATAATGACCCGGGTCGGAGATTTTAGAAGTGTCATTATACAAAGGTTGGATATTTTTTAGCCTTAGTGGACTTACCAAGAAATTATTTATTGTTCGCCAAGTGTTCTTAATGTTTATATTTATAGGTATCAACTTATGTTACATAGTATTTTCTTTACAGGAGACCTTAATTAAGTGTGTTAATTTGTTTCTGTATTTAATGTAGTTAGACTTATTGTACGGTTTGATGTTTAATAAACTTTTTGTAAAGTTTGTTTCCTTGTTTTTTGATTGACTTAATTATCCCTGCTGTAATCCAGTTTAGATTGCCTACGCAAGTTGATTTTTTCCTTAATTTTGGGAAAGTGGTTGTTCGTCTAATTCTGTGATTGTGTTGATAAAATGTTATACAATATCTGCGAGGTAGCTTTTTTGACACGTCATCCCAATTAATTGCACTAAGCTCATTTCTGAAGGAACAATTTAGTTTTAGTTATTTTCCTTTTTGTATAGTATGTTTAACATTTTCATTACGTGTGTATTTATGTTCAGTTAGTATTTTTGAATAGTGGAAAGTGATCATTATATCATTAATAATTACCAGGTGTTATTTTACGATCCAGTACATTACAAAAGATATTGTCTATTAATGAAGAGGTCCTTGGCCGTCACAACGAGCTTCTGAAATTGAGTTTGGTTTGTGCGTGATATTACATTCTTGATTATAGAATTATAAATTTAATCATTGATTGTGGTACTCCAAAAATAGTACTTTTATTCTGTCTAGTATATTTTCAAAATTTGGAAAAATTGCGAGTGTGGTTAAGATGTGTTATTAGATATTGAGATTGGTTTTAAATCTTTGTAAGGAGGGGTCGTAAGAATAAAGAAGTATTTAGTTTGACAGGTTTTTCATTCAATTGTTGTTTATTTTATAGTTTCCAATACGATATATCGTAATAGATGTTTTATGAATATGAAATGCGATGCATTTGTCGATCTCAGTGTGGTTTACATGATTACAAGCTTGTGAAGGTCATCATTTAGGATGTTAACATAGTTTACTATCTTTTTTGACTTAAGCATGCAAACACAAGCTATTCATATTATCATATTTTATGGTTTTGTTATTGATCTTGAAAGGTCTACAATGCTATGCCAACACATGCATCGTTGATAAAATGACTTTACAAATAGTAAGCTAGGCCGCATGCTTTGCATTTCTGTCGGCAGGACAGAAAATAATAAATCATCATCTTATTACATAAAGATGGTGTATTGGGCTTATTCATTCAGGTGGGATCTATTATAGTCAGGTGGAAGGTAAGCACAAGCCTGAAGGATGGCGAAGGAGTACAGACTTGTTTTATTGATAGATTTTAGTTTGTTAGGAACCTAATTAAGCCAATATTTTGGAGGTGTGCAAAATTTCTTACAGTGGCATTTTTGAAAATCCATATGGCTGCTACCATGTTCAAAAATCAAAAAAATCCCGTAAGTAGGTCCGTATAGAGAAATATATTTATCGGTACTCCGGGGTTTTAAGCACGAGAAAAGTGTTGGTAATGTTAAATTTTATCATTACATTGACACAAAAATCCAATATGGTGCTCCAAAAGTAAGATTGCTCTGGGAATCATTAAAGATTGATCGTAACTCCTCCATTATACTATTTACGCTACTTGAATACATACTGAACACCTTAAAAACTATTCTGCAGGTGTACCAAAATCTGTTACAATTTTTCACACTCTGCAAGTGTTACTGTAACACCTAGCTCTAAAATTGCATTTCCAATGCATCCGGACATGTCAAGTGTTCTGCACATTTTGCCAGTTTAGAGGCTTGATTTCAGTGTCTATATGCAGGCTTTAAGGCTTTACAACTTTCAAGATACATTGTATGTGATCAACAAAAACCTTTTTTTGGACATTTATCTGTAATGGACATTTCAAAATCAAGGATGGCAGCCAATCCAGCCACCTTTAAAAATAGTAAAACCTACATTATAGGAGTATTAGATGTAGTTACATCAACTAATTTTATTTAAAAGGTGTAATTAATGTGTGTGATAAGTATTGACCATTTGACATTCTTATCTGGAATTTTTGTTTTCTTTAACATGCAAATTGTTAAGATGGGGCCAATGTGGGTGGACTTTTTACCTTCTTTACAACCTATAATTACAATACAAGCTGTATTGTAGTTGTAATAGTTAAAACACCCAAAATGATATTTAAGTTCATATTAAAGGTATGAGATGTCTTTGAGCATTAATAACTCGTATCTGGTATATTATTTTGACAACATGCTTAAAATTCAAAATGACGGCCAATATACTGAATATATGACAATGTGTAGTTTTTAAAGATTTACAAGCCAGTCATATAGAGCGCAGATAATAGCGAAAAGTCGCTTCGTTAAGCGAAAAGTACTTTTTGGAGTACTGTTGGATTTTTTTTGTTTGTTTTGTACCTCAATTTAAGATCCCCTTAATCTGAGGCTTCTCACCACCATCATTTTTTTACATTTAAAAGATTTTACAACAAATATTTAAAAAGTTCGCAGCCTCATTAAATGAAATTTACATCAATAAATAATGTTTACCGGGGAGTTAGATTATTGCCCATGAAATAAAAATCAAATTCAAAAATGCTTACAGAATTCGGGTTTTTCTGATTCGTTAGCAAAAAGTGTTGATTTCTCAGTAGTGCAAAAATAATTTCATATATCATATCGTAAAATAGTTAATAATTTGCTTATTTTATCTTAGAAAAAATGGTTTTTTCAAACAACATGACCCATTTTCGTTTCTGTTTACAACCAAAAAATCTTCCAACCAAACGTAATTTTGGATAGTATATTTAAAATTACTATGTTTTGCACCAACAGTGCAAAAATCAGACCCAGAACGAGCTTAATATTCACGTTATGACAATATCTTAGTCTCGTTGTTTTAAACAAGAACAATTTACCCATAAAGTATTCTCACGTGTATAGCGTGACTCGCCGGGGTCACTCTCGCCCATTGTCATTCATACAATGGAAAGTTAACCGCTTTTATCACGCACTGTTTCTATCTACATTTTGAATTTCCCGGTTGAATTTTTTGTTAATTCTTCTGGTGATTTTAACTGTAATTTTGATTTCAAGATTTCAAAGACGCCGTATTTTAAGAACACAGAGTGAATGCAACATTTTTCCGAACATGAATATCGTATAAAATTGGTTCCTTTTATAATGATAATGTTAGTTTTTAACACTTATATTTTTTTTAATCTAGAAACGTCGACCTTTACAGTGGGCAACGGTGAGATTCTGGCCCGATATTATGGTCCCATGACCATATTAAGCGTGGTGCAAATTTATAGCATTTGGTATGTTGCGGTTATGTAAACGGTGTATCTTTAATTTAAAAAGCAGGAAGACTCTAATTCGATGTAGAAGGTTTGTAAGCATTGTCTTTTATTTTTTACAATTCAATTTTTGAATAATGGTACGGTCTCTCAATGAGTAACTGAAAAAAGTTTCACAACGACAGAAGGTGCCGAATCTTGATGGACGTTTATTCTTGTGATCAAACTTGTCATACTCATAACCAAAATATTACAATAACATAATTATGTAACTAATTAGCAAAATAGACCATGTTGTTTTGGACGTATATTACAAAGGCCCTATTCGCTGAACCACTAAATAAATACATGATCATATATGACAGTATGCTGGTACTGCTCTGCTGAAAATTGCAAATTACAATTAACATTTGCTTTATTTTTTCTTTTAAAAAATCGCTAAACTGGGGATTTCAGGGATTAAAATCAAACCAACAAACAAAAACAAGCAGACAAAACGAAACAACACAAAACTAGCTATGGCCCGACTCAGTGATCAAGAAAAATGTTGGTTTTGTAAAGAAAAATGCCTGATGTTCCGATGATGATTAGAACAAACCTTTTTTTTTAATTATTCGTGACATTTTCTTGTTTGGCAACCATTTTATGTTCGAATCATTTAACAAGAGTTCGAAGATATAGAGTTTGTCCAGTAAGATGTTACTATATAAGTCCAATGGTTAAAGTGTGAAGCATTGATTGAGGTAACACAAACTACATTAAAAGCCAAATTAATACACGGAATGATGCAGAAGGTACCGTTTTTTCTAGAGTTTGGATATATCAAAATGTATTTAAATCAAAAGTAATTTTTAGTTTCAGGATAACACAATGTGATATCGTATGAGTTCAGGAATGTGGGTATTTTTTTTTTTATTTAAAAGGGATAGAATATTATTAAGTCCCAACATAAGCCTAAAACTATAACCGAGTCTGGTGAGGAGCGTCTGGCCTTATGGGACCTATCCGAGCTATACTCTCACTACAATATCAATTTAAAAAATAAGTAATAAATTGTTGCAAGTTCCTTTCAAAATTGTTTCAAATTAATCCAAGAATTCACTAACTTGAAATACGACGTGAAAGGGAAAAAATAGAAGAGGCCGTACCCTCTTCAAAAATAATTGGTCATTCATTATCGGAAAATATGTCAGTGGGAATTTAACCAATCAAGATATTATCAACTTTGTGACTATTTTGGTATCCAAAATTTTGATTAGATTTGTTCCAAATTTTGTGACAGTTTGCTAATAGTTTTTGGTGAGCTCCCGCTGATTTCTGGGGGGTATTTTTTTTCCGCCGACCACTTCTATTTTTACTTCATTTTTACACTATTAAGGGCAAATATCAACTTTACCGTAACATTACCTTTTAAAAGTAACTTTTACTAATATGACAGCTAATTTTCGTTTTATTGATTCAAGCGCTTTCGACTTCACACCATCAGAGTGATTATTGTATGTATTTTTAGAGAAGAGTGAAATGTATTAATCTATTGAGAGTAGTCCAGCACATTATACATTAAATACTAAAATAAGCCTGCACTTGTTTTAAGACTTGTTTGTTAATTTAAACGTATACCCCTTACGTCCCTAGGGAGAATGACTCCCAACTCACGATCACCCCCTAAAAGAGAGGTACGTTATTTTCTTGTTAAATCTAGAGGAAATTTCACCTAAATCAAGGTAGGGGTCCGCTCCCGATTTTGTAAAGTGCAAATGGAGTTAAGGATGTTAAAGGATACAGTATCCACAACGCGCTTTTTACAGTTATATCTGTATAAGGCCTTCAACCCACTTTGCATATTACCGAGAAAATTATTCATCATATATTTTCAACTTAAAGGTGTGTAACCTGGGGGGGGGATTGTACAATACCTCGCCCTAATTAGTTGGCTCCATCAAAATTAAGATTTTGGTATCAGAAGACACTCATCGTGAAATGTTCCAGGAAGTAGTCCATTTTCATGTACAAAATGTGGTCGACCACATGTTCCTATGAACCAAGTTATTGCTTGTATTATCCAAATAGCTGGAGCGATTTAACTAAAAAATATAATTCACCCATGTTAGGGAGAAAGTATCATATGAAATGAAATATTAACCCGTTATCGTGTAGCCCATCCTCAGCCAACATGAATTAGGCGTTAAAAGTCCCACTCTACCAAAAAAAATTTTTTGGGGGGCATTGTATTTTCCAAGAAATCTGAACACAAAAATAAATGACGTGTTGATATGGCCAAATATGGTAATTTTTTATATCATAATCATATTTTCTATGCCTATTATGACTCAATTTAAAAGTTGAGCTCTTATTCGAATTTTTAAAGAATATCAGCATTATTATACAACTAATTTAATTACTAAAATTCCATTCATTAAAACAGATTAATCCTGACAACAGTTCTGCCAACAAATCCCATAAAGCTTTTACAAGTTTTCCATTCACATTCACTCATAATTTACAATGTAAAACTCAGTCTTATTTAATATATTTTTTTATACATCAAAATAAATTAGCATACATTGCAACCATACTAAGTCCATACTAAATAATTCGTAGACATTTGGATAGACCGGCGTTTTCGGTTTTGATTGATTTAATTTTACAGTATATACTGTATTTTTACGGCAGTTTGTTGGCAGAATGCGCATAAAATCCTGCAAATCGGATTAGATATTTTTACCGTGTAGGTATGACAAATATTATCATTATCATGTGCAATAAACAAAATCAAAAGTCGGAAAATGAGGAAAAGGAAGAAAGTGATGTTGCTGCATCTAGCTCTGTAACTTCTTATCAATTACTTTGGGACAAAAAGCAAACCTTGCCTCCTCAAAACCGGCTTCAAAGTAGGTGGCTGACATTTTTTTCATGGCACATTTTTATGATTTCTCTTTGTTAATCACATGTTTACATGCAGGCAAGACACAACTGTTCAAAATAAAACGGTAAAAAAAGCGTCGTTTTTGACTGTTAGCTGTAACTCAACTTGCAGACGTAAAATAATGGGGGACCGTAAAAATAACAACTTATTGTTTTTTTTGTTTGATTTCTGACACTTGCCACCATGCAGTACGTGCATTGTACTGTCACGCCAGGATTACTGTAATGCACTTTTCACTCACCCTATCCTCTACAAATATGAATCGCTTACAACGCTTGCAAAACAGTGCCCGCACGGGTGATTTTTTTTTTGCATTGGATCGCCCGGACTGAAGCCGAACCCTTGTTAACAATGTTGCACTGGCTTCCAGTAGCCAAAGAGTAACTTTCAAGATCTTGTTATATTTTATAAAGCATTGCTATTGAATACCCCTGCATACAAACTCACTGTTTCCTTACTATGTTCCGGGTCGGGGTCTCTTAGATCATCTGATGACACATCACGTCGTTTGGTTCCCAAATTTAATTCTTTGGCTGGGAACGCAGCTTGTGCCTGTAATTGCTTCCAAAACTTGGAACAAGCCTTCCACACACATCAGAAATGCCACCATCAGTCAATCAATTCAGGAACTTTTAAAAACAACATTTGTTCTAAACTTCTGCCTTTTGTACTTTGCATTTTGTTTGGTTTGTAAACGGCAATGTTGTCTTCGGACCGAATTGCGTCCTAAATAACTTGGTGTATGTATGTATTGTGGATGTTTAAACATGTTTTTAGACTTTTGCGATCCTCAACAATATTTTAAAACGTTGTAGCTATTCATCATACAAACGTTGGTGTTTACGTAACTAAATGGATTGTAAAACATTTTCGAAACGGTTTCGAGAAAAAAAGAACATAAAGGAGGGGAAAACTGAAGAAAAATATAAGATTTGAAACGTGCATTCAATTTGTCTCATATGGTAATATAACATATCAAAATGTCTGTAAGTTAATCAGTTATTTATTTAATTTAATCATGGATAATCTCTTTTTAATCAAGTACCACCTTACTCAGATTCAAACCAGAGCCTTACAGATTACAATCCAATACTTATTCACTACACTATACAACTTTACAGATATTGGATGGTAAAATATGACTCTTTTTTTTTTAAAGCAGAAAAAATAAATTAACTATAGAATCGAGTTCTACCCAAAAATTTACCAACTATTTATTAAAAAGAATTTTTTTTTTTTTCTTGCATTTTTGACTAATGACGACGTTATTCAACACATTTAGAAGCAAAATGATTTCACATAGTTCATAGTTTTACCATTAAAAAACCGAAAAATACACGTATTCTTACCGGGAAATATGACAACGGTCAGGGTATAAATACTCAACCCTTTTTCAAAAATGTGGTGATATGATTACCTACTACCGTTTATTAAGTTTTTCCTGCTTCCACTTGTATTTTTTACGTTAGATATCGTTAATAAAGCTCGAAGATGGTTTTTAATCCTGATTGACCTTAATTTACAAAAAGGTAAAAACTGGTAAAGGAGAACATTTTTAAAAGTGCACGATAGCCATCAAAGATTTTTACAGTGTACCTCAAAATGGCAAGGGATATCGGTTAGGCTACCTATGCTTTACATTTTTCCCACATGTAGTTTCACACTAACAACATGAGACAAAAAAAAAAAATGTTAAAACCAAAACCCGATCGTGAGG
>JAMKCH010038036.1:0-15304 GCA_023653785.1 Ophioderma brevispina | reverse complement strand
ATTTCCCATTTTTTTTTTCCCCAAGAGTCAAAGACCCTTGAGGTGCAAATTGTCAAGAGTCAAAATGAAAAATGAAGGGTCAAAATTGTAATTACTTGAAATTGAAGTGTCAACATTTTTCCGTTTTTTAAAAAATTTTAACCGCGGGTCTTTAACATGATCCAAAGCATGTGCCTTAACCGCAGGCTTTACTCTTATAATTAAGCCTTTAATTTGTAACCAATGGCATGGCCCTTACTAATTTGTAAAGATGGAATGACCCCTGTTAATTCATAAATGATGGAAGACCCTTTAATTGGGAAAGAAGGGAATGCCCTTTAATTGGGAAATATACGGTGACCTCAATTGGTAATGAAAGGAATGACCCTTTAATAGGCAAATGAAGAATGACCCTTATCATTGGTAAAGAAAGGAGTGACCCTTTAATTGGTAATGAGGAATGGCCCGTTAATTGGAAAATGAATGAAGTACCCTTTTAATTGGAAAATGAATGACCCTTTAATTGGTACATATATGTAACTGAAGGAATGACCCTTTAATTTGTAAAGAATGGACCGTTTAATTTTAAACAAAGGAAACGACCCTTTAAGTTTGCTAAATGAATGAATGACCCTTTAATTGTAAATAAGGATTACCCTTTAAAATTGGTAAATAGTCCTAACTTAGTCCTAGTTTAAACCAGGGTTAGTCCTACAATAGTAGACCATCTTTTCTTTCAACATACTCTAAAGGTGTGCCATAACGGGTGAGAAAATTCCTCATGGCATGGGCCGACAGCCCATCCATAGAAATTTTCTCACCTTATTTTAACCTTTCATAGTAAATGTTGGAAAGTTAAAAAAGTTCCACTCTTGTAGACTAACCCTGGGTTTCAACCCAGGGCTAAGTTCGTCTCCCTTTCATAATACAGCCACAGACTTAAATTACTTCTAACCATGGTATGGAAAGGACCATACCATCTGGCATCAATTGAGGCTTCCGGGGAATTCATAAAGGCCTTTGCCAGATACCCGTACAGACATCAACTTGCAACCGTCATTATCATTGCAAGCTCTTGTGACTTTGAGCTTTCGTGTGAATGTCCATCCAGTAAATTTACAATGACCATATACGGATTTGCAGGTAAACGTCAGGTTGAGAACGAACGAACCAACCTAACCTTTGCGGTTATAGTATAAAATACGTTTCACGCTAAGTTTCGTACGGAATTCTCGTATTCCCGTAACCATTCAACTGAAGCAAACTTTAAACTACAGCCTATATATTTTAGTATTCATTTGATAGTTGTTGAAAATATGAAAAATTTTTCACACCACTTGTATCAAAACGTTCTAACCAGTGGCGTAGCTAGCCAGTTTCAATGTCCGTGGACAAAAACCACTGGGGCCCCTATTATGCCGAAAACTTGGATCAAAGTTCAACATTTCCCTCATTCATATGTCGCACATGCAGCATGCATCGCACCCCTCACCTATACAACACTCAACCACAAAGACTGAAATACAACATCTTTATACTAGGTATCATTGGAATCACTGTAATTAACACTAAAACAACCACCCCACACTCACACACATACATACCTTATTTTGCATTCAATCTGGGGACGACAAGTCATTTTTGATTTTTTCCCTTCATCTTGTGCGAAATAATGTAGTCCCCTTCCTTATTCACTTTTACTTAACTTTTAAATCAACTTGTCAACCAAATTTGCCATCCGCATAATAGATCTGCTTTCAAATACACTCCATTTTGTTTACAACAACAACGCAACAATTTTTTTTTTTTTTTGTGATCTTAAACGTTCTTCCAACTTATCACGCAGCGGGCAATACCCACGGCTTTATATTTTCTTTTAACTACATCTGCATGAATGCAAATGAATGTGACGAGAGCTAAAACTGCTTATATACAACTTTGAGAGCCCCGACCTTGAAAATGTGAGAATTTCCAAATTTATGAAATTACGGGTTAAATATGACTCTTTAGGGCCCTTTCATCTCCAGGGCAGCGTCGAAATAGCGGTTGTCCGTTTCGCCCGGGACAACCCAATTGATCGCCGGACAACCAAAAAATTTGTCTGGCGCAGGACCAACCAAAAAGATTATCATTTCAACTTATCCTGTATATTATAAAATAAAGTTGTTTCAAAATACGGACAACCAAAAATTTTTGCGGACAACCAAAAATTGCAACCAGTGTTAGACTTTATGACTAGCATTCATGACTGAATTGTCAAATAGGAAAGAGTGGGTCAAACATTCCAAACAATTTAAAGAAACCACAACAAGAGTCACAACGGGTCACTAATCCATGCCTAATTCAAGTATGATTTAGTCTTCAAGGGCCCCTGCAGGGCCTTTCTTTTTTCCAAACTCTCCGTTTTTCTCTAGAACGTTTTCGTGGTTCCCAACTCCCATTACACAATAGTGCTTACTTATATCAATTCACGTATGTGTCAAATAATTGCAAGAAAGTGCCCAAAATTTAAGGGAAAACACAACATCTTGGGACCCATAACTCGGATCACTGATCCACCGAAATACAGTAGCTTTAGTCTTCAAGGGCCCCTCCGTGGCCTTTCTTTTTCTCCAAATTCGTTTTTTTCTCTAGAACTTTCGGTGCCCCAATTCCTCATTCGAGAACAGTGCTTTATTTAATTTATTACAAACTTCTTGAACCTCAATCATGATCTTTAAAGTGCTAGACATTTATATAATGATTAGCAATCAGGACTGATTGTGCCATTGGGGTCAAATAGGCCCAGTAGCCCAGTCATAATAGAATGAATGCTGCCTTAACCCACCCCTAATTGCAACAGAATCAATTCCACAGACTTTGTTTTGAGACTACCTTAAAAACAACATATCAAAGTCACTAAAATCAAAGGAGTTGGAACATATATTTTAGGGGTAGGTTCATACAAGGTGGTCAAAATTAAAAGTATCAAAACGCGTCGAAAAGTATGCCAACGTGTTCGTTACATTCCAGGTTAAAACTAGAATTTCGCGGTTCTCGGCTTCGCGCTCGCTATATATTCAAAGAATATAAGCTGTGGGCCGCCCATGACCTTTGACCCTGGCAACGTTACCTTTTGATCTCATCAACATATGAGGGATCGCATGGTTCACCACTATAACAAAAGTTTGGTTGCCATTGAACCTTCACGTTTTCAATTTTAGATCAATTTACATTTTAGTACCCTTTTTCAACTTGACCTCACATGACCTTTGACCTTTCAACCTGACCTTTGACCTCATCAACATATTTGGGATCCATTGTGCGCCTATGACAGAAGTTTGGTTCGAATTGAAGTAACTTTTCCAATTGAGGTCAAAAAAACTTAACAATTTGTGACACCACATCCACACACACAAACACACACACATCACACACCATACACACATACATACACCTCACAACGGATTGGTAAGTGGTCCTGCCATCTTGCTGGCGGCCCACAAAAGGTATAGTTTGCCATATCTCTTCAATGTTTTAGTTCAATAGTTATGAGTCAACATAGGTTCAAGGTCAACAATGGGGTAAATTTTCAGATATATATCCATGTCGTTAAAAAATTGTGTCCAATTGTTCGTCTATGGTACATAACCGAAAATATACTGGTTGCACCATCTATAATATTCGTTTTGGCATATTGGAAAGCAAATGTGACTGGGGCTAAAGGGTCTATGGGAGGGTACTAGTCATAGCTTATCTAAAGTTCAAACCAACGACTCTATTTACATTTACTTATCTAGTGGGACACATTTAACAGTTTACCAGCCAGTCCGATCAAAATCGGACCCTTCTAAATGTTTCCACCAGGATGACCTTGAACTGTTATGAGCCTATTGTACGAAAACTTAACGTGTAAGATAGGCAAACTATACCTTTTTTTAAACCTTAGGAGTATCCCAATTAATTGGTACATCATTTAAATCCAACTTTTCCCTTTTGCTGTACCACAAAACTTGCCCTCCTTATTTCTACTGTTCCACTAGGTTGATTTTGTAGAAATTTTAATATATTATTTTTTTTGAGTATTTTCAGAGTATATTAACACCAATTGGTTTCTGGTGTGCAATTTGTGTGGAGTCAAATCATAACCATTATATTTGACTACAGAAGGATCAAATTTTTTAAGTACAGAAATAATTAAAGCCACCAAGCTGGGCCCCATACCAGTGTCATTGAATCCAATGCCATTATAAATTGGTATTTAGGGGCCCTGGTAAATGGTCCATAGTCATTTTTTAAATGCAGACCACCCCCTTGTCCCTGCAGTTCACATTAAAATAAGAGGGCCTTCTCGCATATCGGTACAGGCTTTCTAGAATGGCCCCAGACTCAATAAACAATTGTTTTTCATCCATGATAGCATAAGGAATGTTTGGAAAAATTTGCAAATATGTTTTCTCTCCCCTCCCTTTCTCTCCCGCCCTTCTCTCTCTCTCTCTTTCTCTCTCTCCCCCCCCTCATCTCTCGCTTCTCTCTTTTTCTCTTTCTCTTTTTTCTTCAATCGCGTGGGGCCCCAACCTCTCGGGCCCGTGGACTTTGTCCACTCTGTCCCCTATGGTAGCTACTCCCCTGGAACTTCTAACATTAACTTCCCAAATGGCTCTGTGTACCGCTTCCAAAATGGACCTACCGAGCAATTTTTTGCCTTCTCGCAAATCTTGAATTTGGCCTAATTTTTTGTAGAAATACTATATATACAGGGGAGTCAAAACGATTTACACTCGATTTCAGAAAAAATATTTAAAATATTAAACAGTTTAGAAATTGTTTTTATACATGAAATCAATAGCTCATTATATCCACTGTCATTTGTAAAAAAATATAAAGATTACATTTTCGGCTATTGCGGATATTGTAAATTAACGAAAGCCGCCCAAGAAACCAGATTGACCACGTTGTACAATCCTTCACGTCCACAGCAGCAAAAGCCATTGAGTTACTGTCCCGTCTAAATGCTTATAACTTTTATTTTGTTCTCAAGTAACCATTACTTTAATCCGTAACATCTGTTTGTTGATAATATTTCTTAACAATCTTCAGTGACAGTAAGCGTAACAGGGGCTGTTGGGTTTCAAGGGTTTCATTGTCCCCTCCCCTGGACCTGACGAGTAAATTTTGCTAAGCATAGCTGTACACAGGTAAAGTGTGGGGGTGGTTTGGGGAAAATGACAAGCAGAAAGGAGTAGAGAAAAGCGGGGAAGGGAGCGCAAGGATGAGATCCAAAGAGAAAGGCAGATGGACATTGAAATGTGTGTATGTCAAAGATTGATTCCCCAAAGTAGCACCCCCACCCCACCCCCATCAGGTTATGAAGGGGTCGGCGGAAAATGTGGGTCAACCGGCTGTATTGCATAGGATTGCCTACATATTTGCATTCAGTTTCCGCAAAAAGAAAAAGATATGTGAACATTTTCGAACATTTATTAAAGTAATGCTTAAATCTGGTGTCAGATTCCATAATTTTGTTACTGATTTTGAAAATAAAAAAAATAAAAAACTTTTGACATTTTTTTCTTGATGAAGGTTTACACAAAGGTTTCCACAGCAAGCAAAAATTCATGATGTACCTGTGTAGACTCATACAAGCTCTTTGACCAAATCCCACAACCGTGATTCCTGGAAGAGTGAACCATGGGTACATATTAGTTTAGCAAACTTCGCAATGCAAAGTTCAAAAATCAAATTGAAAATTCTCTAGAGGTGAAATAATCCTAGGTTTTATATGCGATCGTCGGTATCTTTGGTACATTTTCATGCTGTAGAAAAAATTCAAACAAAACGAGTGTAAAATTTTTTTTGACTCGCCCTTTATTTGAGGGCGACATATTTTTGCCGGCCATTTTCAAAATGGCCGCCAAAATGCATTTACATTGCATGATAACGTGACATCGTGCATATTAAGCGCTTGAGACCCTTCACAAAAGGTTTGTGTAATTGATATAGGTCAAATCTGGGGTCCTTAACTTTTTTATTATTTTATTTATACCCTAGTGATTCCAAATCAACAGAAAACTTATTCGATGTGTTGTGGTCACGGGGGCGCTGATATTGAGACCCTTAGTTTTCCGAAACGGGGCACGGAAACATTCCCGTAAGACGTCCATGTGACCCTTTTGGACCAATCATAGAGGATAAGTCCCTGCTGTTACGTGACGTTGTACGTGCCCACGTTTGGAAAACGAAGGGTCTCTAGTGACTATACTAAAGTGGGACGTAGTCTCTAGTCCATACAGCAAACCCAAGCCAACTACAAAGCGTCTAGGGCCTACCAGGAAATCTTGTCAATCGACTATTATTGACCCGAAAATCACTGGTCCAGCTGAATCTTCTCATGTTTTCTTTGCAATCTCTAACCACCAAAAGAATGTATAAAATTTGGTGCCGGAATTGGAATCGAACCCAAGACAGACGTGTGCTTCTAGACGCACGCCACGCATCAGAGCCTGCAGAAAATTCATCCTTTATTTTGTTATATAACTTAAATAAATACATTAACGGAATAAAGGCGCCCAGACATCATAATCTACTTCAGCTCGGCCCCTATCCGCTTTTTGCCAATCTTGAGCTGCCTGAGGAGCAAAAACGTAATTATTCTTAACCACTTTAAAGACCTCAACTAATGTTTACTTCATTTTGTTACTCCTTAACAAATGCTCCCAATAGGAAGCTCTACCTTTGTACAGCAGTGGCCCTAGTGTGCCGCCCTCCAGTATGGGCTTACTCTCTGGGTTACTTACTCTTCACCAGGATTACCTCTCATGTCAAAAACAGGTATCATCACAACGCGGATGAATTTCGTGGTTTGGGGTAAGTGGGACATTCCTTAATATTGTAATGTGTTTAAGCACCCAGTGCACTTAAAGGGGTATTGCGTGATCCCTAGCCCGAGTGAGTTGAAAAAGGTTGGTTTTCAATAAACTTAAAAACCGTTTGGCCTTAGTGTTTCTAATCTTACACACAGATTTAATGTATTTGTAATACCAAAAGGCCTACGGTAATTTTCCATAACGGACATAATTGAGACAACATTGAGACCTATGAAACGCTGTGATAAATGTATTTGCTCCCAACTTAAGCACCAGGAAAAAAAAAAACATTTTCGAACGTAACACTTTTTGAGGATTCACTAACGATAACATAAAAGAGGTTTTCAAGATTGTTAAATGAGTCCCCTTTAAATTTTCTAATACTGACACTCAAACACATTGGGCTTTTGGTAGCAAATATCAAGATGTTGCTGCCCGGCATTTGTGAACATTTGCTATATATCCTCCTCTTCAACCCGGCTTGTTTAGCCCATTTGGCATAGATCGCCGGGCTAGTAATATTGAGGTTGTTCGAGTCCCGGCCAAGCGCACATTGTTTTTTCACCACTTGTGTGCGCTGGCTATCTCCAGGGAAACAATAAATATATCCGGATAAATAAATTCACCCGTTTTCTACCTGATAACTTTAGTAGTTCAAATTTCAAGGGAGAAGAAGGGTGGGTTCATTGGGACACCCGGCAAGTCAATTCCGTACAGTCTTTTAAGGGTTGGGGCGATCTTCATACCTCGCGGCTGTTTGACTGGCGGGTCGCGGCGATTGATTATTGTTTTTCATTAGAAACCTTGTAAAGTATTATAGTCCTCCGTACTCAGAGTACGGCTACAACGGTAAAGATTAGGGCACTCGATTCAGTTGATCTTCAATAATTCACTCTTAATTCAGTTCTGGTCCCGGACGGTGGCTCCCGTCGGACTATTATCTCCTGCTTTCAACAACCAGTTCAATTGCAAGGACCGGGGAAACTAGTGATCAACTAGTAGTTTATTTTGACGCCAGTCCCGTCAAACACCGCCGTTTATGTCAGAAAGTCGTAAGTCACTCAATAGCTGCCATATAGATAGCCTCCATCTGTTGCTGGCCAGGTATTAGGATGACTTCTATCTCTTCTCCTTGAGGCAGTTGTTCTAGAACCATTTCTGGCAGCTATTGCAGTTACGACCTGGCTTGCATTCACGTTGACCGACCGGTGTGAAAGAGATATAGTCCGCCGGGAGCCAGAGTCCGGCTCCTAGACGATACCGGAATAAAGCCGTGAAACTAATGCTGCGTGAAGAATCAGCTGAATTGAGTGCTCTAAAATTCTTTAAACCTTTTGTTTAGCTGGACTATGAGTACTGGACTCTAATACTTCTACCCTGCTTTTTCACGAAAAAAGGGGTATTATAGGGCCTAATGCTGGGAAGGGTGAAATTTGTTTTAGGGGTGTTATGAAAAAAAATGAACCACGGATGTGCACGCCCTTTAAGTACGCTACTCCTTTCTGGCCTCACACTTTAATCTTTTCACTTCTAGTAGATCACACTAAGTTTGGGGCTTTTAAATGGCTCCCCTAAATGGCCTGGAAAACCCATCTCATAAACAGGTGAACTACGACTAGGTTTGTTTGTGCGCATTGGGATGTAAGTTTCCAAAATATTAAAACGAAAATGCACATTTTAGACAATTTGAAAAGAAAAAGCGACAAGAAAAATGTTACCTCTTTGCGACTGTAATCGTTTCCGTGCCCTAAGCAGTTGCTGCGCCAGACATCTTTTTCTGGGGGGGACGGGGGGCAAAGTGAAATTATTTGGAGGGGTCAAAGGTGAAGTTTTGGGGGTGCAAAGTCTCACATATTGGAGATTTTTAATAACGTTTGGCCCAAATTTGCTGATTTCCCCCTCAAAATTTGGTGATTTTTGGCCCCAAATCGCCGAATTTGCAAAATCCTCATTGTTCTTTCGGTCGGGGGGGGGGGGGGGACTAGGGGGAGAAACAATTGGGGGGGGGGGGCAAAACCCCACAAGCCCCCCATGGCGCCGCCACTGGCCCGAAGGTTTACTCTTGAGGTAATTTTCCTTCCAGTAGACATGTTTGTTTGTTAGTGTTTCATCTTAATCTTCTTCCACTTTTGTTTTCAGTCACTTCTTACACTCGGTGCTATACTTGGTGGTCCATTGCAGGATTCTTACTGGACAAGGTTGGTCGTAACCTTATCTATGCTGTGTTCTGTTCTTATGCTGCGGGATGGATTGCTATAGCTACAGTTAGAAACATTCCTGGGCTCTATATTGGTCGAATATTGACAGGTGTAGCTGCAGGAATGACAACATTAGCAACCCCAGTAAGTTCTCTGTGTAACCAGAGAAGATGAGAAAGAAGGAGATGGTTCAACTGTTACTTCAAAAGATAAACTGTTCATCCGCCTATTCATCTTAATTGCCCTAAATCCGATTGATTGGATCAAAGACCTGCACAACTTGCTGGAGAACATTACATACACCTGTCATTAAATCCCAGAAATATTCCAATTACTCAGTTGTCAACTGGTATTTGCACAGAGACTATAGGCCGTATTCAATAGCCAGCCATGTTGGTGGACAAGATAGACGCATTCCAGTACTACAATACATTCACCTGTCAATGATCCCTGTGCAATCGCTAAACATGGATCGATTGACAGCTTAATGTATTGTAGTCCTGGAATGTATGCATCTTGTCCACCAACATGTCTGGTGGCTGACGTCATATTGAATACGGTCTATACACTATGCTCGTGACCAGTACAGCGAAACATACTCTTCTGCATCACTTACAGATAACTTTGACCCCAAATTTTCAAAGCATTTGACACTTTGGACACTCTCGGACACAAAACAGGTGTGGTTGGGGTGAATTCAAAATGCATTTATCTAATCATTCATCATATCATATTTCACAGGAACTAACCGGATATGTTTAAATTAGGCTAAAATAAGAACACCCTTTATTGACCTCAAAACATTAAATCAAGGTTAGCTTACCGAAAAAGGGTTGATATTGATGTTCTCTTTCGTAAAAAAATCACTGTTTTCCTCAATTATTTTGCCAACGAATAAAATAAATAATTAGTGGTCAGAACAAACGTGGAGTCCCTTACCAGCAGAGAACATTTAGCTGGAAAATTAATAAACTGTTTTAGTAGCAGTGTGTCAATTACTTCCTGTTGTGAAACTTTCCCGACTGGCCAAGCTTGAGTCGGATGAACAGATTACTTCAAAGGTCCAATCTAGCGGCCCTTGAAGTTTCGCAAACAAGTGAGCGGTGAGTTGAATGAGAGTAATCCTGGTAATTCGGATTTCAAAATCGAGCCATCTCTTCTTTATCATCTCTCTGTGAACCTATAAGAATTATTTTATAAATGTGACGTGATGTGTGTGTGCTTATGTGTGTGGGGTGTGTGTGTGTGTGTATGTCCAGTGTATTCACCGGCGGAAACGTGGTTGCTGTGTGCTGTGGTGTATGGTAATGGTCTTAGACTGAAACGTACTAAGGTCCGAAAAGTTTTCAGTCAGAAACGTCAGCAGTCCAAGTACAAATTATCTATATCCTGGGGTCGCATGTTGAAAAACCATTTAAGATTCATTCAGTAGAAAGTTTCGCTAGTCCGAATAAACAGAACAGTCTTCCGACCCTAACCCTTACGTCCAACCTTAACCCTAAACCGTAAATCACTAACTCTATTTTGGACTGACGACCGTTGCATGAAGAAGATTCTGACTGAGACGTTTGAGACCGAAAATAGGAAATGTTAGTGTTCAATCATTGAAATAAACAACACTATATGTGTTAAAAAGTAGGAGGAGTAAGTACCGCCGATTTGAAAGCATTGCATCTCTGTGAGCACTCGGTCGGATCCATACGACCACCCAGAACGTGAAGCCAAATGTAGGTGCTTACAGAGATTGCTTCAAAAACTGTAAAACCACCAGTTGAAAAAATTATCCATAGCTGAGAACCATGTTCATCGGGAGTACAAATCAATCCGTTTCTACTGTGATAAACCGTTTGGAACCGAGCGAACAACGGAGTGTTGTGAGTATTGAAACCAACCCTTATTGGCGTTGCAATAGTTGGTGTTGAGAGCATCTTCATCGCCTATTTGAAGTAAATAAGAGCAGCGTGGATTTCCTACATATGGAAGACTTTAATGCTCCCATACACGTGTTTTGGGTTGGTGTTCGATGATCTCATGAAAACATTCATTCTGAAAGTGTTATAAAAAATTGGATATGAATGGAAATTGAATCTAGTTTGGAATGACAGGTCGAAAAATGTATTCTTTTAACAGGAGACAAGTTTTCGAATATACATTTTGGTTCCACGACCTTGCACTTTCATGTAACACCTCGTTCGATTGTACTAACACCATGGACGAATGTTTATTCCATGGAAAACGCCTTTCAGTGGTTAGAAGATGTGCCGCATGGATGTTGATTTCAAGTCTATACATGCTGTTTTTCGGTTCGGCTCCGTTTCTTTTACGCGCCTTGTTGTGTGTGTTTGAGTGTGTCGTGGCAGTGTTGCTTTGTGGTTGGTTGGTGGTTCTTTGTTTATGCGCTTTTTATTTACAATGAGATTAAGCTTTATTCTGTATTGGAAAGCGTTTCCAGTATACCATAGGAACGCTCTCTAAACAATCGTTTGCAAAAAGGCTGAGAAAAAGAACACCCCGAAAGAATCAAATCTCCTTCATTGCAGTGTTAATTCTGCAACACTAACACGAAGACTATAATCAATATTGTACTTGTTTAGGTTCACTCGCTCATTTAGTCAGAAATCCTCAATACACGTGGGCCGTTGGAAATCAATACACAATGGCCATTCGAAATCAATACACACGGACCATTGAAAATGAATGCACACGCGAGCCATTGAAAACCAATACACACGAACCATTCAAAATCAATACACACGGACCATTGGAAATCAATACACACGGTCCATTGATAATCAATATACACGGCCCAATGAATATCAATACACACGAACCACTGAAAACTCCATAAAGTGCGACTTTTGGTTATGAATGTTTGATCTTCTCATTCTCTAAATAGGTTGATTAAAAAAAATATTTTCATAAAAATGTTTTCATGGGAGGAGAGGATCAACACAAAACCCTTGATTATACTATTATATTACCCTTAAATTTTGTGATTAAAAAATATTATTTTCTCAATTTTATTTGAGAAAAGAAATCTCACGGGAAAAGTACTTTTGTTTATGATAAAAAAAGAGGGCAGGGGATTCCCAAGTGCTATATTGAGCTCACACCTGTTATTTACAACTAGATAGATTGCACAATAAGGGAAATGGGAATTCCCCAAGATGTAAACTTAGAAACTGAGTCAACTTGTTTATGCATTGAGATCAAAAACATATTGCATGATTTGGGGATTCCCCATGAAGTTATAATTGTGAGATGATGCAATGCAGATGATGTAATTTATGAGAAATCCAATTGGTCAGCTAGTGCAAGGTTATGTTTATGCATAATGCTGTGGTAATATATATTTTAAGAGACTTGGAAACTTTGTGAAATCAATATATAATGGAGATTTTGGAGAGGTTAGATTTGCCAGCAGCAGTTGTAACCAGGAGCTATACAGTATAGTTATAGCTAGTTTTAATATACAATAATGGTAGTAGATTTGTGATTACATAGTGCCAGGATTTATAATTCCATGTGAGCAAAGTCGCTATAATTATTCTACTGTCGTCTTTGAAGCCAAAAGTGCTGGGAATCAAAATAGGATTCCAAATTGTGGACAGATAGAAATCGTGGTGATTATCTTGGACTGATATACTGTGGAATATTAGTGTCGTCGAGGGACTTATAACCTTGTCGTCTTGAACTGCTGTATAAAAGTTATCTTCAGGACTGAGAAGATTCCCATGGAATATTACCTGATTTATAAGCGTGACTTTACATGCTGTCATTTTTGAAGTCTTCGCTGTGAGGACATATCATCGTTGAACTGCAACGCTTCTTGTGTACATTAGTGGACATTCTTGTGGACATTAAGTATCAATCTTACAAATTGTGTGTAATTTTACTATATAATGTTGTTTTGGACATACCAAATTCTTGAACCAAACTGATTAAAATCATTAAATCTGTGTTATTATATAAAATTTAAATCATTTGTGCACAAGGCTCATTTATTTGTGTTTGTAAGGTATTTGAAGATTCCAATGGAATATTAACTGAGGATATATAAGTGTGACTTTGCATACTGTCATTTTGGAGTCTTCGCTGTGAGGACATATCATCGTTGAACTGCATCGCTTTCAACACTGGTCACTTGTGAACTCTAGGTATCATATCTTAACTAATTGTGTGTAATTTTAATATATGTAATATTGTTTTTAGACATACCAAATTCTTGAACCAAACCAATTAAAAATCATTAAATCTGTGTTATATTATGAAATTCAGATCACTTGTGCACAAGGCTCATTTGTTTGTGTTTAAAAGGTATTTCTGACCTTTGACGTCTTCGAGACGTCATAACAATACCAGATTCCACTAATTTCCACTAGAATTCCAGTGACGCTGATTTGAATTCACTGTTGCTGTTAGGTTGGCATATCCTACCCCCCCAGCAGTAACACCTGTACGTAGAGCTTCTAAGAGATTTCTAAGAAATTATGCTCCAGGACCAGCTGCTCCAGGACCATATGCTCCTGGAGCAGTGGTCCTGGAGCAGCTGGTCCTGGAGC
The DNA here is from genome assembly GCA_023653785.1 of Ophioderma brevispina. Taxonomy (NCBI): domain Eukaryota; kingdom Metazoa; phylum Echinodermata; class Ophiuroidea; order Amphilepidida; family Ophiodermatidae; genus Ophioderma; species Ophioderma brevispina. Next base: position 1,720 of record JAMKCH010038036.1, on the reverse strand, counting down.
ATATGGTCCTGGAGCATAAATAATCTGGAAAAATATTCTAAGTCAAATATGCTCCAGGAGCATATTTGCATACGCAAATGGTCCAGGAGCATATGGCAGTGGAGAAATATTCTAAGTCAAATACTGCTCCAGGAGCATATTTGCCATATGCTCCTGGACCATTTGCGTATTCAAATAAAAAAAAAAAAAAAAAAAAATATAATGTTGTTTTGGACATACCAAATTCTTGAACCAAACTGATTAAAATCATTAAATCTGTGTTATTATATAAAATTTAAATCATTTGTGCACAAGGCTCAATTATTTGTGTTTGTAAGGTATTTGAAGATTCCAATGGAATATTAACTGAGGATATATAAGTGTGACTTTGCATACTGTCATTTTGGAGTCTTCGCTGTGAGGACATATCATCGTTGAACTGCATCGCTTTCAACACTGGACACTTGTGAACTCTAGGTATCATATCTTAACTAATTGTGTGTAATTTTAATATATGTAATATTGTATATATTATTAATCTTTCCCTGGAGATGGCCAGCGCACGATAGTGTTGAAAAAAAAAACCCATGTGCGCTTGGCCGGATTCAAACCGGCGACCTTCGTATTACATGCACGACGCTCTAACCGACTGATCTATCAAGCTGGTTCGGTAGAAGAGCGATATATATCATCTATAGGTGTTAGGTTCGAAATATGTAATATTGTTTTTAGACATACCAAATTCTTGAACCAAACCAATTAAAAATCATTAAATCTGTGTTATATTATGAAATTCAGATCACTTGTGCACAAGGCTCATTTGTTTGTGTTTAAAAGGTATTTCTGACCTTTGACGTCTTCGAGACGTCATAACAATACCAGATTCCACTAATTTCCATATTCCAGTGACGCTGATTTGAATTCACTGTTGCTGTTAGGTTGGCATATCCTACTCCCCCAGCAGTAACACCTGTACGTAGAGCTTCTAAGAGATTTTGGCCCGAAATTATGCTCCAGGACCAGCTGCTCCAGGACCATATGCTCCTGGAGCAGTGGTCCTGGAGCAGCTGGTCCTGGAGCATATGGTCCTGGAGCATAAATAATCAAAAAAAAAAAAAAAAAAAAAAGAAATTATGCTCCAGGACCAGCTGCTCCAGGACCATATGCTCCAGGAGCATATGGTCCTGGAGCAGCTGGTCCTGGAGCATAATTTCGGGCCAAAATCTCTTAGATGCGTACGTAGACAGGGCAATAATCCCGTGTTCAATAGCGACTGAAATTTATTTCTGAAAATCCAAACCGATGTTCAGATTCCTTTTTTTTTAAATAATAAGGCCTTTCACTAATTATGGTATTTTTTTGTGTTTGAAGGTTTATATTGCAGAGATGACAAGTCCAAACTTAAGAGGTTTGCTGGGAAGTAGCTTTCAGTTGGTCATTACCATCGGGGTGTTGCTAGCTTACGCACTAGGTAAGAAGGGACTATAGTAGATGAGTGAGACATCATTAACAGTTTAAGGTCTGTCCATTCACCACCGTTAAAAAAAAATGAGGGTGCTCATATCAATGTACAGTAATATAGTTATGCCTGTATGAAGATTACTTGATTAAAGTCCCATGAAACATTCAATCAGGTGTGTCAAGTGATTGGAAGTACCAGGACGAAATCATCAGCCATTATTTAATTAAATGTTGTTATTTGAACACAACATACCTTTGACACTGCAACATAATATTCCTT
>JAMKCH010038035.1:0-14726 GCA_023653785.1 Ophioderma brevispina | reverse complement strand
CCATGGCCCTTTAACTAATCAAATTAATCTTTCAAAAGTTTCCACAAGCACTGCGATCTACACTTTAACCCCTGGGCACTGCCACCTATAATACATTCCGTCTCATTGGCTCATTACATGACACTACTACCCTCTGAGTAACATCAAAATTGCCCTTTTGCACGGTCGCCATTTGAAGGCAGAGGCTCAAAATGGCATTGGAATTAAAAGATCAAATGGAAAAACCGGCAAAAATGAATAGTGCTTCGAATACTCTGTGTAAACATACCACTATTCTTACAGTATTTTTAATTTGCTCATAACATGGATATTACCTTTCAGTCCCAATCAAAATAGTGCTTAGATGCCGATAGATGGCAGGTAGTGGCCCACGGGATTAAAAACTCTAGTTGTACCTTGATAGTAACGTCATGGTAATGTATTTTTTCCCTGTCTGAACCAATATGGTCCCTATTATGGTGTCCACAAGTGGCATTGAGCTTCTGCACGCTTCATGATCTTTTTTCATCCACCTAGCCGTGGCATATTTTTAACAATCAATTGAACTTAGTACAGTTAATTTTGAAGAAGCATGTCCCTATTGTCGTGTGCATTTCCATTGCTACCAAAGATGGCCATAGGCAGACTTATTGCGACTTTTCCTCTCATTTCATCACGCCAGAGGTCACATATGATAGAAGAAATTTTGCGTCCCTTTGAAATTGCACTGGCACATTTTCACAAATATGAAATTTTCTTCAATCTGGTCCATGAAGGAGGATAGAGGATACATTTTAACACAAAAATAACATACTCAAAACAGAGAGTCACGTTTTTCAGAGGTTAAAGACATCCAGGTAGTTGTAGGCTAACCTTTTAAGTTTTCAATACTTGAATCAACAAATGTGTAATATACATGAATAGCATAGACTCGTACTCATGATATTAAAACCACAAAGTCACAGACCGGTCAACAGGGTGCATGCCCTGAGAAAAAGTCATACGGTGTCATTTTTTTGTGTTAAATGCCATTTCCGGGCGCTGCCTGAATAATTGTCACCGGCGACATTAATTATAAAATTGTTCTCTTTACCCATAAGGATGCTGATTTGTCTTTAATCATTTCAGTTGAGGGCTAAATTATAAGCTTTACAACCATGCAAAAATATTGATTTTGAAAATCCTTGAGGGTGCACTATTTTTCAAATGTGCCAGTGTCTCTTTAATTTTATCATGTAAAACCTACTTTCAAACAATTTTACCAAAACAAGGATCCTATTCCTCACTGGATGGTTTACATATTTGAGTTGTGTGATCAAAAGCCACGTTTCCCTTTGTTTTGGAACCTGCCATTTTAGATTACTTCATCCAAAGCTTAATTAACAGTAAAAAGGTTATTTCACAATCAGTCATTATGCATGCAGGGAGTGACTTTTAAAATAATGTGAGATGCTCAGTAAAAAGCTTCCTGGTGGTACCAGTTTTGAGGGGTGCTATTCCAGGGCAATTCAACATGCTTAACCAGTGATAGAGCAGATTTTCTAGGGGGAACTTGTAACGCCTCTCCTACAAAGTGTTTAAGGAGAAGCTGTAGGGGAGTTATCACTCTCCTTAAAAGTCAGTCAAGCATGTGATTATATGCTACATGTCTATTATCATAACAGTTTTCAGACAATACACAGGTAACACAGATCTTCAATTTCTCAAAACTTTTAACATGATCATAATTGCAGATTCAGATATGAACATGGTTGGTCTGCAGTCAGGCTGTTTGGTCCATCCCACAATGCAACCAGTTTTGGGAAATTTCAACTCAATAGGGTCGTGTGATCAATAAAAATCCTATTCTTACACATAAAACCATGACTTAACGCTCATTTTAGCCCACAAAGCATAGTATTAAGGATTTTTGCACGATAATGAAATATTCCCCCAGAAACTTGTATACATTCTTTTCAAAGTTACAGATAAGAAAAGGCATTTTGATTCATCTAAAAAGGAGAATAAAAATAAAGTGCATTTCGCGATCCTAGGATCCTCATTTTTTATGATTCACTCGTATCCCCGAGAACAGTCTATTTAAAAATTTCAAATTGATTCTGATGGTGTTTTTTGAAATTTACGAGCAGATGATTGTATCCGGGGTCCCATAGGCACTGTGTTGTAACGTCTGTGTTCGGTCAGAAAACATACAAAATTACACATTTATCTAATGTAGAGCTAATGCATGTTAAAATAGGACACATTAATACTTTGGCCATAATTTTTGAGGCAAAGTGGGGGAAAAGGAGGCAGTGATTCACAAAATGCCCGTTAACAAATGATAAATCTGTGATGCTTTTTGAACACATTAAATATTTATTTTGATCCCTTAGTACAATGACACCCATTGATTTCTCCAACTGTCCAAATGTGACAATTTGACAAACAGGGCTGTACGCAGGATTTATTATTTCTGGCTATGGGGACTTTGAAAATGTGGATTTTTTTTTGTCAAAGTGCTAATTTGTTTTTGGAGGGGGGCACACTTTTTGAATATTTAGCACAAAAAGTTGACTTTTGTTACAAATTTCTCAAAATTCTGGACCCTTATCAAAAACAGTCAGCATAAAGTGGGCCTTTGCCACTTTTGTGAATTTTGAGAGGTGCATGGCCAACCCTAGATACGGTTTGATTTACACCCACCTGTTACATCCAAATAGAGAAAAAAAGAGGAAAAGATTAGCCTTAAAATGTTAATATTCAGACTAAAAAACTGGCCTCAGCATAAAATATGATCACTACCCCAGGGCTACTAAAAAGTTGGAGCAATTAGAAGGTCTGCGCTACTTAATCAGGCAACTTATAAAGTTAGGCCACATTAAAATGTGTTCCTATCTCCCTCACATTATATAGTGAACAATTTCCTTTAAAGGAGAAACTAAACCTTAATAAAGCGACAAACTAGATGTTTATATACAGATAATACACATATAAGAGTAATTTCTCTCTCTCAAAACCCATTCCCTCTCAAAATTAAAAGTTTATTAGGGTTAAAATAGGTGATCATGTTGACTTTGGATGACGTAGCCTGGACCCATTAAAAGAGTGCCGGCAAAGCGACCATACAGGCTTCTATATTATGAAACCCCCCCCCCCACATGTTAAATCAAACATCTATTTTAGTGATGAATGGCGGGCTATTCCAAAAAACATTCCACTTGCATTTCACTGGCAGAAAATCAATAGTTAGGGACAGATGCACATGCAACGTTAGGGTTTTGTTCTCCTTTAACTTCAGAAATAAATATACTGTAATGACCCTAGTATAGTCCCACCCAGGGGCGGATCCAGATTCTAAATTAGAGGGGGCCGCCAAAATTTTCCGGCAGTTGTTGAAATTTTGAAGAGGGGGAGGAACATAGGCGACCACTGGGCACCCACAAAGCTAGATCTAGATGGCGCCATGCGACCTGTACGTTAATTCTTTAGAAATCTTACAGGGCCACTGTGTGTAAAAAGGTATTTTTATAGATTAAAGGGCGCACGGCACTATATGCGATGCCGGCGCCCTGTGCTCTGCAAAAAAAATAGAGGGGCGTGCGCCGGGTGCACCACCCTCTAAATCCGCCCCTGCCAACTGTTTTAACAGGATATTAGCTTGAATTTAGGAGTGGGATTATAATGGGATATCCACCCTAACATTAAACTGGGATCAAATTCAGAACTGAACTTAAATCAGATATGTTGTGTGTCAAATGAGGTGTGTGATCAACAAGACTGTAATTGACACTGAAGCAGACTAATTAATTTTATAAAGAAATAACTACAGATACTACTAAATAGTAAGGATTTTTAACAAAATATTGCATGTTATCTTTTGCCTTCTAGCAATAAAATATGTGGGATATAATAGGATATTCTACTATTTTTCAGATCCTTTCAAATTGGGGATGGGCCAGTATAATCAAGTGTGGGACTGTACTCGGGTCCAGTAATAATGCAGTTAATCCCAGTCCAATCATCCTGACTTGTCACATTTTGTGGGGCCAAAGTTAGTGAATAAAAAAAACACTTGTATTTTTATTTTTTTTTTTATTCTATGAGTTTTTTTTACATATTACTAGAATTAAATGGAATTTCAATTTCATTTACCAAATTTCCAGTATTATGTTTGTTTGGATCCAAGTGTGGGAAAAATAAAATCCAAAACATAATTAATGAATTAAAATGATCGATTAAGCCCAGATTAATTGGCCGAGCTATGAGTTGCAAAAATATTGGCCGAGACGCAGTCGAGTCCAATATTTAAAAACTCATAGCGAGGACCAACTTCATCTTTGGGGGGAGTTAAATAACCAATTTTATCATCTCATGTTTTGGATCCAATATTTTCACACACTGGCTCCTCAAAACATGATATGATAAAAATTGGATGGATTTTCACCAAAATTAATTGTGTTTGCTATGAGTTCTTAAAAATGAGTCGACTGCGTCTCGCCAATATTTTTGAACTATGACTTAATCAATTTATAAATATCGTGGAAATGCACATATGGGCATAAACACGCAGCACATTACACATGCACACAAGTTCGACCTTCAGATTTCAGGTTATTGCAAGCTGCAGATGTATATTGCCTAACTTTACACATCTTCAAAGGGTATCGGGATGTGTGTAATTAGGCATGCCACTTTATGCATCTGCAACCGCATTACTGTATAAGTGGAAATTTTTGCGTACAGATATTTTCACGATATTTTAACAGTTTTGCCAAATGCGCAAGAATTTAATTTCACGGTATTGACATCAATGCAATACAAATCTATTGGAAAAAGTTATATTCGTGAGTTTTATTTTTGCGTTTTTATGTTCACTCGCGAAATTTGCGAAAATAAAAACCTCACAGTAACCTGAAATCTAAAGGTTGCAATTATAATCAGATGGAAAGTCAATGCTTCCATGCAACATTTCACAGCACCTATAATTGTGGTATGGCTTAAATTACTGTATTTACCGTACTTAGTGTTTTGTTTTATGAGAAAAAGTGGTATTTTTAAGCCAAATATGATCTGGGATTATATTTATGCCAAATAGATCATTATATTTATGCCAAATATAATCCGATTTCACAGAAAATATTGTCTTTTTTTCCTTTAAAATAAAGCTCTTTAAAATAAAGCTTTCCTGGAAAAAATGAGCTCTGCTATCTGGCAGCCACATTATAAGGAACTTTCAGTAAAAACAAAGTCCATATCGAGAATTTTTTATATTACAATTTACATGAAAAAGAAGAAATGTCTTCATTTTAAAGGATCATAACTTTCAAAACTGAGCCATCTACATACAACTTGCTTAGCTGGAAAAAATGGACAGACTTCTGCCATCTGACAGTCCCCATTTAAGAACTGTCAGTATGAACACAGTATATGGAGAATATTGTTTAGCTACAGTAGCACATTAAACAAACTTAAAGTCCCAACTTTAAAGGCTCATAACTTGAAAACTAAGCTACCTGTGTACATATGAACTACCTCATGAGATAGAGCTCTTTGAAATACAGCTTTTCCAGAAAAAATGAAAAGAGCTCCACCATCTGACAGCCCTATTTAAGGAACTGTCAGTCCATATGGAGTAATGTTTAAAAAGTGCATGAAAACTATGAAAGTCTAAGCTTTTAAGGCTTAAAAGCTTAAAAACAAAACCATTATACTCGATTCGCGCTGATATAGGGACAACCTGTACTTTTTTATGGGTGAGAGATGTTTGTGAGGGGCGTACAACAATTAAACTTTGCAGCACTCTAGTCCGCGCGTTCTTAATACTGTCCGCTCTACGATCAATACGATGTGCAGTGGTAAAAACATAGCGAGTCACTAGTAAAAGTAACGCACGTTAAAATGTGAAATACTACCTGTATAAGGCAGATGCGCTATGGAATCCTGAATATGGTAACAATGATTTTTTTCCGCTGTCCACACAGGTGATATGGGGCCTCATCATTACTTTCATACGTTACCTAAACTAATACGACCAATACAATAGTCAATAGCCACTCATAGACGGTACGACGTAGTTCTTGATAGTTGAAGCACGTTGGATTTGGAAAATGAAAACCTTGGCCTAAACATGTTAAAAACGCAAACACAACTAGTCTTTGTAATTAACCTCACCTAAATTAAATTTCTTTAAGCTTCTTCAGTCTAGAGAATTCGGAAAATTATTTTGTCAGTGTACATTTAGGAACAGTGTAAAAGGACCATACAGTATAAACATACCCTGTAAAGTACTCAGTAGGCCTACAGATTCTTTCAATATGGCTCCACGAGGATACAGTGAAGATGTGAAGAACATTTTGATAAATGTGAGGGCGTTTAATTCCTAAACACCGTTTCTACAGTGAAATGGGCTGTGAATGATTTATAATCGATTGTATTAACAAGTATAAAAAAATAATTCAGAAAAAGTACAGAAACAAATTAAACTTTTGTACGTGGCCTTGTTCCTTGAAGGCACTTTATAATGTAGCAGTCGAGCCATTGCTTGGATTTCACCTAATGGAATGACCCAAAACTTTTCCCAGCTCATATATCAGCGCGAATCGAGTGCGTATAAAAAACAATATATTGGTTGTAGGTCTATCCGTTCACTACTCCATATTAAAACCTTTACATACATGTTTATTTAATGTTTATTCTAAAATCTATCGCAAATTACTTTGCATAATTAATCAATATTTAACATTAATTGAGCAGTCTAAGAACTATCTGAACTTCGACCTGCGTTTTTTGAACATTTCAATTTTGCAAGTTCTCGCACGGCAAAAACATTGAATTCTTGACAAGTACAAGGGAGACAGACTTCAAATTTGGACAAGATGTTGCTCTAATGTTGTTCTTGAGATTAAACTAAAATGGATGTTACACTGAACAGGAAGTCATTTTTTTCACACAAAAAAATTGAAGTCCAATTATTTTTTTCAATTTCAGCAAAAACTTTTAGAAATAACCTGGGATTACCCCCCTTACCAGTGAGTTGCGTATGACACCTAGTTTAGTTCATTCACAAGATTAAACTCACAAACAATTTACCATTGTTTCATGTGAATGTTGTACGAATCAGCTAGCAAAATATAGGTTCCATTATGACTGCCGGTTACCATCATGGCAACCAGTCACTGGACCAATTATTTTTTTCAATTTGTTTCAAATTCTGACGTTTCTACTAGTAAGACTAAACAGTAGATACATTTAACTTCATTATATGCAAAAATATCAGTTTTACATCTTGCTGTTATAACCCAAAAAAACCCTAACTAAAATAACTCAGAGACATTCGCATACAGCAGTTAAATCAGGCTTTTTTTGTTAAGTCAACAGGAGCCAAATATTGGTTCATTCTTCATGTAAGACATCATGGAATTAGCCTAGCATGAAATGTTCTGTAAGAGGATTAAAGGATTACAAGGATTGTACAGCTTTATTCTGTAATTAGTCTTTACTCTAGTATAACTCATGAATATCTTACACCAAGGACAAACCCAAATATCTTTAAAAAACAGCTCCTGGTCCTTGTAATTTTTATATATAGAACCATGAGCTGCTTTTTCAAGACCAGTAGTCATAGTATAACATTATTGCTAATGATAATTACAGTAATTAGACCAAAAAGGCCTAACTTTATTAAAAACAAAACAAACTAGAATTTGCGGTTCTCCACTTTCGCGCTCGCTATATTCAAAGAATATAAGCTGTGGACCACTCCATGACCTTTGAACTCTGCACATGACCTTTGACCTCATCAACATATGAGGGATCCCATGGTGCACCTATGACAGAAGTTTGGTTCCAATTGAACTTCAAGATTTCAATTGAGGTCAATTTTACTTTTTTAGCCTATTTTTCAACTTGACCTCACATGACCTTTGACCTCAGCACATGACCTTTGACCTCATCAACATATTAGGGATCCCATGACAGAAGTTTGGTTCCAATTGAACTTTCAATTGAGGTCAATTTTTAAAAAAACTTTACATTTTAGTGACACACACACACATCCACACATAAGTGGTCCTCCAGCTAAAGCTGGCGGCCCACAAAAAATCTCCTTGCTTTTTACGACCAAAAATACCCCGGTCACAACTTTCAGCCCCCATGATCATAGTGGTACATCCCAGCACTGTATTTCATTCATTATTTTCATTTCCGTATCTGTGTCACTGATCTCTGTACAATGGATTGGCTACACAACAGTTCATTGTATATTACATGAATGAAGCAACTGGCAGACATCTTGGTCAACCAACACAATAGCATTCCTGAGACAACCTGTTTAACAGTAGTATCCCGGGTGCCTGTTTTAGAGACATGCCATCCCATATGGGTGCAACTTCTAATATGAGCTCACTGAATTTCAATGGGAACACATTCTGTGTAAATGACCGGCTCTTAACCACCTGCTTGGGCTCTTTTTGGATTACCAGTATGGCTGTCAGTGCCTCAATTATGAAGACCGGGTTTCCAATCCATTGTATAGATATTAGTGAACTGTGTACACTTTTGATAGCATGAAAGATGACTGCCAAATTTGATACCTCCATGAAAATGCAACTCTAGTGCACCATAATTGTCCGTAATCAATTTTCCGGCTTTGTCATAATATCATCCGAAGACGTAACAGGTTTTTAAAATCACATCCCCTGATGTTTTTAATCCAGATTAAGCAGTTCAATATCCCAAATGCCCAGCAAAATGCTAGGGATGCTGCCATTTCCATTTTTTTTGTAGATCCCACTCCTGCAATTGCAGCAAGCACCATGTGATTATGTCAAAGGCGTACAAGAACTCAAAAAACATTAGATTTACATCTTTCCATGAAAGACAGAAATTATTTAAAGCAGCAGTAATGGAATTTATAACTGTATTTTTTACTGACGACAGAAAATTGGACGTTACTAACCCTAATTAATACTGAAAAATAATTTGTTTTGTTCAAGTGTACCAAGACCCAGGCACCAAACTTGGAAAAAGAACCACCGCCCGGGTCCCATATTTTCTGTCCCACCAGGCACAATAAGTCGGGGACCATAGGGTAAAAATTGCCCGGCGCCCAGCTAATAAAAAGCCCGAGTTAAATGGTTAAATCAAAATAACCATCCGAAAGTCTAGAGAAAAACGATGTCGGAAACCATTTTAACAGACTTCAAATCAATGTTCTTTTATTCACTTTGAAAAGATATTGCCTTCTTTCCTTAACTTTATTTTTTTCTGCATTTACTTATTTTCTTATACACTTAATTTTATTTTAGTGACGTGAACATTTTCTGTATTTTCGGGAAAACGTACGTCTGCAGTTCGCCCTGTTTTCCGGACAGAATATGGAAAATCCGTACTAGTTGGCATGTCTGGATGGCAGAAAGGGTGACCCCCCCACCCCCCAAATTTCTCAACGTATTTACATTGATCACAGGGGGTCACATGTTGACCTCAAATCAGCGGATTTCCACAAATCCTCAGAAAAATAACATTCCTGGTAAAGGCATTTTTCTATTGAGCAATAATTTCTGGATCGAATTGGGAAAAGGATTCAAACTGGTTAATACATGTATATAGAAAATTACCCGAGAACATACCGGATCACATCAATTGTATAAGACCCTGCTCCGCATCAGTGCGCTTGCAGTAGAGAAACCGGAAATTGGCTGGGTCACTGATGAAGCAATGGGGTGGCTTATAATTTAGATCAACAATGCATGGGTTGATGCATGGTATGGAGCAGCAAAACGACTGCAATTGCCATTAAAATACAACATGCTCATTGTGTTCTATAGCGCAATGCTCAGCGCTGAACTAACTAAACATCTCGCTTAACTGGACATCAGATTTTGGGCAAAATATCGTGAATCAATGACGCAAAGGAGAGACATGACCTATTGCCATATCACATAACGGCGCTATCATTCCATGGTCTATCCACAATCCATTGTGATATTGGCCCATGAGTGATCGCTGATCGCTTGGGTCACTGAAGGAAGAATATCATTTCGTCTAATATCCAGATAGTCTAATCCCATTTTGTCTAAAAATCACATAGTCTAATACCCACATACTCTAATTTCATTTGTCTATTAACCACTTAGACTAAATACCATTTTGTCCAATCACCACATCGGCTAATACCATTTCGTATAATGCCCAGTTGGTATAATCACTACGTTGTCTACAACCATTTCGTGTAATGCCATTTCGTCTACTACCCATTTGGTCTAATCACCAGATTGTCTAAAACCATTTCGTCTAATATCATTTCGTCTACTGACCACTTGGTCTAATCACCAGATTGTCTAAACCCATTTCGACTAATGCCATTTCGTCTAATGCCCATTTCGTCTACTCCTCATTTTGTCTAATGCATGTATAAACAGAGGGCACCATATTACAATATAAATAACAAACACGAAATGACATGTTGCACATTATTATTTCCAAATTTCAGACCTTTTATATGTTACCTAACTTTTCTGAAACATTGCCCATTCACACATTTCAAACATAATTTGTGATATGTTGAAATGAAGTTGATCTTTCAAAATTTTATGCTTGTCAAAATTCTGTTTGTTAACACAGAACATTGTTGCAATGTTGTCATCTTAAAATGTATTTTGGTGTGTGATGTATAAATTTCTTTTCGTCTTATTTCTTATCTAAATAAATAGCATATAACACAGCATTCGAGATCTGAGTGGCATGTTGGCCAACATGGTTAGAACTAATATTGAAATGATAAAGGAAATACAAAATTATTACAAAATATTAAATCTGAAAGCCTATCCTTTCAGTTGATCATGGCCTGAAAAAAATTGTTTTGGGTGGGACGAATCTCTGAAAAATGGCCCTTTTTACGGATACCCCATAGTACATCTCGTTCGGCTCCCAAATATTCATGTACTTAGTTTCATGCATAACAGAATGTTTCAGTTTCAGTTTATTTTACCAGGAAAACATAGGATACAGCAGATACAAGAACATTGGAGGGAAAGATCAAGAGGAGCAATGCTCGCAAAATAAGGTCACCCAAATAATTTACAATTTAATATCTTTAATACTATTACTACAAGAAAAGACGATCACAGACAAAGGACAGGACAAAACGGTTAAGTGCTGCTGGATGTAGACAGTGGGACGAGACATGTGCATATTGTGAGCAAGATGGCAAGAATAAACAATTGGTTTTTTTTAAATAAAAAAACAGGATGATCATACAGAGTGTACTTATACAGAGTGAATCATTGGTAATAAGACAGAGAGGTAATTTGTATTTCTTTTTTGAAACACACCCTGAAACAGATATTTAACATGTTTAATCCCAGCATTGATCCATTCAGAGGCAAAGGGACGTGTCTACATATGTAGTTCTGGCTTAAATCATGACTTAAAATTGTAAGACGATAAGAAGACAGAATGGCGGGTAGGGGGTAGGGTAGTTGTGAATGACTATTTAGAGTAAAATAGTCTGAAAAAATGCTAGGTATAAAGTATTGGATGTGAACTTATACATTAAAAAAAAACCAAGGTACAACTTGTGAATAATATCATAGTGTCCGTTATTAATTGTTAAATATGGAGGCGAGGTTGGAGCCAGTGTGCATTGGCACAAATTCCTCATAAGTCTTTTTTTGTTTGATTTGTGGACTTTATAAGTTGTATTGTTTTGAATCCTGCCCAAATTCAAATGGCAATAAGATAAGTGTGGAGATACCATGGTATTATATAACGACATTATGTTTCGAAGGAAGATTTGTTTGAGACGAGACAGAATCCCGGAATATTTAGATCACATGTTGGACAATGTTTGAAGTAGGATTAGACCAGGTTAATGAATCGTCGAAAACTTACACCAAGAAATGTTGTGAATTGGGGAGACTTGGAGATACAAACACCATCAATACAGATGTCAAGATCGTGAAAAGGTACGGTTTAATGTGGCGACTTTCTGAAAAAACATAATTAGTTTTAGCAATGTTCAATGATAATTTGTTTTAGCTTTAAACCAACAGAGTTTTTCTAATCAAGATTTGCCAATGGAAACAAATTTAGAAGATTGGCATGAGAAACACAATTGTATCATCGGGCAAAGTATAAAGGTGAGTTTATCAGATGAAGCTGAAATATCATTTAATAGTAAGTGAAAAGCAACGGGCCTAAAACAGAGCCCTGGGCATGCCACATTAACATTACGGTCTTAGGATGAATTATGACATTAATACACACATACTGTAATCTGTTATTGAGGTAACTTTTGAACCACTCGGGAAGGCACTCCTCGAACCACGTTAATGGTGTAACTTGGCAAGGAAGAATGCATGATCAACAAGTATCGAAGGCCTTCGACGAAGGTCCAAAAAATACCCATGTGTGAAGTCCCAATGTCAAGTCGGTACGATCTTGTTAATGCGTTAAGGAGTGCAATGTAGGAAGAATATTTCTTACGAAAACAAATTATGGACAACTGTTAAGTAAAATAATGACGAATAAGAAAACTATATAATCTTTTATGGATATGGTTTCAAGAATTTTAGGAAAACCAGGTAAGGAAACTGAATTGGACGATAATTTTATTTTTGCATTGTGTAAGGGTAACCTGATTTATGACTAGGAATATTCCTGATTATAGGAAATAGGAATGTGGCATTATAGGCCAGGAAAAAAAACACAAAATAACAACAAAAAACAAGTTTGTCTCAGATAAGATCATGCGCATTGCTTTTACAATTGTGTTTTGGCGCATTATTATTATTTGAGATTTTACCTTTTTAGCCCATTTTCAACTTGACCTCACATGACCTGACCTTTCCCACATGACCTGCAAATATGAGGGATCACAATTGTCACCTACGACAAGTTTGGTTCCAAAGATTGAAGTCAACTTCTTCAATGAGGTCATTTAAAAAAAAAACTTAAAGGAGAACCGTACAAAAAATAACTTACCACAATATACGCTTATAGAAACAATTATTGAACACATAATGAGTGGTTTCATGGGAAACGGAATTATAATAACATAAACCGAATAAAAGCATTTGTCTGGACCATGCCGCTATTGAAAATTCGCGCTACTGTATATGGGATATGTATTGGTGTTATGCGATACAGACGGCACAGTAGCAGTCATAATATGTCACACAGGATGCTTTCATAATGTGTATTCCTATGGCATGTATGACTAAACGTGCGGGTCGTATCGCATACCATGTTATACACTAGCGCGAGTTGTAATAGCACATGGTCAGACTAGATGGTTTGAATTCATTGTAGGTTAGATAATTCCGTTTTTCTATGAATCCATTCGATATGTGGTCAACTATTATTTATAGTGTATTATGTTAATATTATTCGTTGTACGGTTCTCCTTCAAAATTTGGTGAACACACATCCACACATACATCCAACCACACCACACACACACACGCACATACACACACACACACGCAAAAAACATAATGTAAAGTGGTCCTGTCAGCTAGAGCTGGACAGCCCACAAAAAATGCAAAGTTTTAAAAGATTAACATTTAGTGGACACATTCCCGGAATGCGTCCAGGCGCAACGAGGAACATCGCGTCACTTTCTGGGAAGACGGCCCCGATGCAACGAGGCACATCGCATCATTTTCCGTTAAAGACGGCCCCAGATAGATGCAACGAGGAACATCGCGTCATTTTCGGTAAGACGGCCCAGATGCAATGCGTGCAAGAGAGTCATTGAGCGACAAAAAATGTTGTTGACGGCGCCGAGATGCACCGAGAAACATTTCCGCCGCGGTACCACGGTTTCGTTTGCTCTCATTGCATCTCAGCCGCGTTAGGGTTAATGTATGGCTGCTAAGTGCGAAGTCCTTCGAGGGCGACGCCTAGTGAAAAAACTGGAGGCCATTAACATCGGCGATATTGCCACAAGATTATTTTGCAGGATCTGGCAGCAAGGGGCTCAATGCCACCCGTCCTGTGATGAAAGGCAAAAGGTTCCAACCTGAGCGGGATGCAGCGACAACCTCTTTCTACTCACTGAAACTTGAAGCTAGTTTACAGCGAAATTAGAGGGGTTAGTACACATAGGTTCATGATTTAGCCAAAGCTTTTGATCAGTTGATCACAAGCTAATCGCTAGGATTCTAAGGAACAGAAAATGGACAACCACTTCATAAGCCTGGACATGTACTCTCTACAAGGGAGCACACAACAGTTGTGCATTGCTGCACGGGGTAACTTACCAAACCCCCCCCCCCGCACCCCACCCCAAAACGACAAACGAGGGACCCACAGACGCAAGCAGGGCTGCACAGCTTACCTTCAATCTTCAAACATACTGCCTGGATCCCCTCATTACAATGCCGGTACAACGCCGGGGATCAGAATGGGGCGCAGATTAACAACGATTTAAATCTCAGCGTTAGCGTTCCCTGATGATATCGCTTTAATTGCGGAAAGCCACCGCAAACCTCTCAGCATGGTGAAGGTATGTGGAGGATATATTTTCAGGATACGGATACAGGTTGAAGGTAAATGTAGCCAAGTGCGCCTCCCTTCACGCACTGGCATACAAAGCCAAGAAACCCCCGGTAGAACTAGCATAGTAGTAAAAAAATACCAGGGCGAAACGATTAAAATTTAAAGCAGCTATCGCCAAATGAGTTCTACCCATACTGGAGTCGAAGGATAAGCACAGGGGGATCAAGACTACACACCGGAGGATGATCTGCTTAAATGGTGTT